>ML825979.1:75702-85891 GCA_009831015.1 Picea engelmannii | reverse complement strand
TATGGAATTTGTAAAATCTGCGGGTGACAGATTTGTAATAAAAATTCTGAATTTGAAATTGATGATGATATCTCATAATTTATGTGTACCTGTAATACAGGCAAGACAAAAATATATGACCAGGGAGAATAGATGAAGGAGATCAAGTTGGATATCATGAAAGAGGCTACTGTTGAGACATGAGAACGTTGTGGTAAGCCATGATCACCCTAGAACACGTTGGGTTGTGGTAACACAAGCGGGAGGGACGCCTCAACAAAGCAATTCTGAGGGACTCCCCGATGGTAAGGCTCAATGAAGTCTCTGAAATTATTATTGTGCGATAAAGCCTTGGCAAGGAAAGATGGATCACCCGAGGAACTGTATAGCAGAGAAGGGGATGCCTCACTTTGGGCCTGGAGGGTGAGTGACCGCAAGGAAGAAGAGACTTTGACAATTTTCCTACACTATTGATTGGGATCATGCACACAATGGGTATGTCTAGGAAAAATAGTGAGCCAAGAAAACAAGACATCTATGTGTGTAACGACCCCCTCGACCAACTTGAGGTCGGGGTATACCACTACAGAGAAACCATTCATGCTCTGACGCCATTCACTAACATTCCCAGCCATCAGGCCAGGACATGCTACTCTAGGGAACATCTTTCATTCCCATACTGCGGAACATACAGAAGCATACCTAGTAGTCAACTAAGCAATGCCACCTAAATTTACCCTTTAAACTGCATGCAACTAAATCATATACATACAACACACTTGCGGAAGCTTTACATCTAACATAAACAAACAATTACTTTATGTAACATGACTTTTATATTACAAGTAACAGTAATTATTGATATACATCATTTACAGGAAATTACCCATAAGCACACAAGCAGTCATAGTCACATATATGATAAAATTGTAACATGGGCATGTAAATAGAAAAACATCATATCCATATATCATACAATTGATAATTATCTTTAAAAATATTGTCACCAACTGCTTACATACCGTCCACGAACCTCCCAGCCATAGATTACATTTTTCATCACTCTCAACAGTGAATCACCCCCGAGCTAGGACTAAACTCCAGCCAGGGTAAAGGGATTCCTATCAAAGCTAAGGTTTATGGACAATAGGAAAGACTCTGTCTCAGGTGCTCACTCAACTAACGACCTGCAGCCTCTCATTCCCCACATGCCTATCCCACCGAAGGAAGTGTGTCCCTTCTCTTCTCAAAAGTCCCTCGGCTGCCCCACTTCCCTTCCAGGGCTTCAGCAACAGGTCAGACCAGAAGTCTCAGAGAATTGTAGTTGCAGTTTAGCACCTACGAAAATCAATCCCCAACAATTCTCTCGCCCGGAGAACTACTCACAGGCCTGACAACCCACTTCTTTAATCCCTCTCCAAGCTAACCAGGTACACCAACCAAAAGGGACAGGGAAACATGTTTCAGAAAGGTGGAATGGTTGTCTCAAGGATAACTGAATGTATGAGTGAAATGGTCATGGAGTCATTGACTGGATAACTGAGTGTGTTTTTGGGAATCATTGTGAACTCTTTTTCAAAACAATGGTCAGTCTGCGGGTTCCCCCCCCCATCTCTTTGTAAGATCCTATCTGAGAGAGAAACACCTGAGCTAAGCTTCCACACTATATGAATGCATGTCCCCAACTTGACACTTGTCATATCGGAAGTTACTTTTGTCCACTTGTCCCCAACTTTAGAACTTAGGATAAAATTATCCATACTTTATGTTTTGGGAAATATTAATATAATATTCCCTTGTCTTTTGGCCTTCCCTTTCCCTAACTGGTGAAGTTCAGTCCCCCATCTCTTTTATCATGGTCGGTCTGTGCGCAGTGATGTATTTTATATTAATCATGATTCATCTACAAAGTAGGTGCTCTAGCCTTTAACATCTAGGCGTGCTGGCCTAATTCCAAGACATAAGAATTCTGGCTTATAATACTGGCTCACCAGCCTATAATTCATATTATATACACAAAGGTTCGTTGACCTTAATATCGTGTGCACTTTGTTACTATGCGATGTATACTCTGTCTTTAAGGTTGTGCGCACCTTAGTTACTGCACGCGATATTTAGAAATGTGCACATTACATCCCTTTACTGTGCAGTATATGTGCGCACCATGCCATGAAAGGTGTATTACAAAAATGATGTCTAAACAGCTCACTAGCTTAAATATACTTGAATTATATTTACATTTGGGTTCGACCGAGGGATATTACAATCCCCTCCCCTTATTTATGCACTGTCCTCGGTGCATAATGTACCCATATACAACAAAATTCTCAAAATTCTTCAAAAAGATGATGGTACTCTGCCCGCATTGCATCCTCATGCTCCCAAGTAGCGTCTTCAGGTCCATACCAGGTCCATTGGACCTTTACAATCCCTATGGTCTGATTCTAGAGTTGTTTGATTTTTCGATCTAGGATGCGCACTGGATGCACTTGGAAGCACCTTCTTGCTCCACCTGAATAACAATCTAATCAATAACATGATTAGCATCAGGTATATATTTCTTTAGCAATGATACATGGAAGACATTATGAATAGACATAGATGCAGGCAATGCAATCATATAAGAAACTAGACCAATCCTCTCTAGGATTTCAAATGGTCCACAAAATCTGGCTACTAACTTGGCGCAACTTCCCAGCTTCAGGGAGCTCCTATTAGCTTTCACTTTCAGGAAAACATGATCACCCACTTTGAATTCTTTGTGGATTCTATTTTTATCAGCATAACTTTTCTGTCTTTCTTGGGTGGCTTTCAAATTCTGCTTAATTTTTAACATTTGGTCCTCCATCTCCTTGAGCAATTCTAGCTCGACTATTGTTCTATCAGTTGGATTATCCTAGCTTACTCGAGTATTGCACCTTCTACCGTAAAGTGCTTCAAATGGGCTCATTTTCAATGATTCCTGATACGCATTATTGTAAGCAAATTCTACCAAGTGTAGGTAGGTAGTCTTCCCATTTCGATGGTTTGTCCATCACATACATTCTCAACATATCTTCAATCACCCTATTCACTCTTTCTTTCTTTCCATCAGACTTGAGATGATAAGTTGTACTAAAGTTCAGATTCATTTCAAATCCTTTGAATAATCCTTTCCTGAAATTCGAGGTGAATTTTGGGTCTCTGTCAAACACAATCATTTTAGGAATTTCGTACAATCGTGCCACTTCCTTCATGAAAATATCATCAACATCTGTTGCTCTGTTAGTAGTTTTTAGTGGAATAAAATGGGCAACTTTTGTGAGCTTGTCCACCACTACCATAATTGAATCATGTAGCTTGCATGTTCTGGGCAATCCCGTAATAAAATCCATTGTCACCACTTCCCACTTCCATTCAGGAATGGGCAAAAGTTGCAGCAATCCTGTTGGGTGCCTTTGCTCTGTTTTAACTTTCTAACACTCCATACACCTAGCGATGTATTCTACAATTTCTCTCTTCATACATGGCCAAAAGTATTGGCTCTTGACCACTGTTACGGTTTTCTGATATCCAAGGTACCCTGCATAAGGAGCATTATGCATCTCATGCAAAATTATACATTTCAAGTCCTAGACATTTGGTACAAAAATTATGTTCTTGTGAAGCAGTATTCCATCTACTCCCAACTTATAAATATTCATCTTATGTGGTGTCTTACCTTGTTGTAGTATTGCTACCAATTCTCTGTACTACAGATCTATATTTCCAGCCTCCAGAATTTTTCTTTTAACATCAGTGTGATACATGTTGATGGTTGTAGCATGAAGCTCATGCACCCTCCTGCTGAGTGCATCAGGCACTTTATTTTCTTTCCCTTTGATATGCTTTATATCAAAGTTATTTTCTCTTAGAAATTCTAACCATCTGCTTTGTCTAGCATTTAGATTTGGCTCATCAAATAAATATTTCAAACCATTGTGGTATGTTATTAACTCAAACTTTTTCCCCATGAGGTAGCGTCTCCATTTCCTCAGGGCATGCACTATGGCTGCCAACTCCAAATCATGAGTGGCATAGTTTCTTTCATGCTCTTTCAACTTCCTTGATTCATAACATATCATGAATCCATTTTGACTGAGGACTCCACCCAGTCCTTCATTACATGCATCTATGCATACAATGAAATATTCATTTGGGTTTGCAATCCTTAGTATTGGATCACTTGTCAATAACTGTTTCAAATGTTGGAAACTCCTTTCACAATCCAACGTCCACTGAAACTTCATACCCTTTCTTTGCAAGGAAGTGATTGGGTGTGCTATCTTTGAGAATCCTCCAATGAATCTCCTGTAGTAACCTGCAAGGCCCATGAAATATCTTACCTCTATCACATTCTTTGGTGTTGACGATTCTCTAATGGCTTCTACCTTCTCAGGGTCCACTGCTATCCCATCTTTTGAGATGATATGCCCCAAATAATGAATTAGTTTCTAATAAAATGAGCACTTGCTCAATTTGGCATACAACTAATGTTCCCTTAATACTTGCAACACCATCCTCAAATGATGTTCATGCTCTTCCTCTGACTTGGAATATATAATAATTTCATCCAAAAATACAATGACAAACTTGTCCAAATACTGTCATAAAACACCATTCATTAAGCACATGAAAATAGTTGGTGCATTTGACAATCCAAATGGTAACACTGTGAACTCATAATGACCATACCTTGTCCTAAAGGTAGTCTTGCTAATATCTTCTTCTTTAATTCTTACCTGATGGTATCCTGATCTAAGATCTATCTTTGAAAATATCCTTGCATCCTTCAATTGATCAAAGAGATCATCAATCCTTGCTAGAGGATATTTGTTCTTAACAGTCACTTTATTCAATTGTCTGAAGTCAATGCACAATCTTAACGTTCCATCTTTATTTTTCACAAATAAGACTGGGGCACCCCAAGGTGATACACTTGGGCATATATACCCCTTCTTCACAAGTTCTTCAAGCTGCATTTGCAACTCCTTCAATTCTGGTGTACTCATTTTGTAAGGAGTCTTTGATACTGGCGCTGCTCCAGGCATCAAATCTATAGAGAAATCAATATCCCTCCTTGGGGGTAGTCTTGGTACTTCCTTGAATACATCTTCAAACTCTTTCGGGACTGGATAATCCTCCAAATTTGGCACCTTGTCTTCAGGTGTCTCCTCCATATGAGCTGCAAATATTTGACATCCTCTTCTATAACATTTCTTCAGCTGTAATGATAAAATTTTTCTAATGGTTATTGCCCTGGGAATTCCTTTCACTTTCTTTTGGTTCCCTTCTTCATCCAAGCAAGTGAATTATTTTTTATGACAATCCAATAGAGCATGGTGTGGGTCCAACCAATCCATCCCAATTGAACATTCATAGGAACCTAAGGGTAAGATGTTCAAATATGCCCTGGTATTTAGTCCATTCATGTCTATGAGGCATGACTTAACCATATCATTAACTTTTCTTCTGGCTCATGTAGCCAGTTGCACCAACCAGGATTTCCCATGCTTTCTTCTTGGCAATTGCAAACTTTCCCCCCTCTTAGGGTCTATATAACTATGGCTAGATCCTGAATCAATTAAAATAGCAAGGGTTTGGTTGTTGATCATACCTTCCACTTCAATCATGTGGGACTGATACTCTGCTTTCTTGTTGTCCAGGGCTGCATAAATCCTTGGCACATTTCTGCCCATGTCCTCTACTGTCTCAGCTCATTGTACATTGTGAACAGCCTTACCTTCTTCACCTCTGTGAGGACAATCTCTGAACCTATAGTCTCCTTTACAACCCCAACATTGCATAGGTGGTTGTCTTGGCCCTTGACTCCCTATGTCAATCAATCTAGTTTCCTTATGTGTTTGTTGCCATTGTGGATTATTTATGAAGAATGGTGGCTTAGCTCCCTTCTTCCTCTGATCCATCCTGAATTTATTATTGTCTTCCCAAGCCTTTTGTAAAGCTGGTCTTTCTTTTAGCTGGTCATATAAGAATTTATCTCTTCTTATGGTCTATTCTAATGTCTTGGGATAATCATATTGTATTTTTTCACTGATGAACGTTGGAAATCCACTTAAGTACCGTTCAATCTTGACTATCTCATCCTTAATGAAAGCGACATACTTCAACAGTTCCATAAACCTTCTCTCATATTCATCTATGGTCGTACTTCCAAGCTTGAGTTCAAAGACCTCTTTCATTTTCTTGTCATAGTATCTCTTGGTCAAGTACTTATTCTCAAAATACTTCTTGAATTCTCTCCAAGTAACACTTTTCTTTACAATGTGTTGTACTTGCACAAGTTGATCCCACCACATGGAGGCCTTTCCTTTGAGTTTATAAATAGTGATTCTACCTTCAGCATGAGAATAATAATTATGCAATTGAAAATACTTCCTCATGCCTAGCAACCATGTTTTGGCATCTTCATCCTTCTTGTGCTCACCATCAAATGTAGGAGGTTTGATTTTGTTCATTTCTCCTCGCAGCTCATCCACCCCAGATCTCTTATACCTTCTGACAAGGGATAGACTTGAGTTGTTTCCTGCTTTCTTATGGGAATGCTTATGGGAATGATGGTGATGCCTACTAGAACTTTTTACTTCTCTCTTCTCCTCTGAATATTTGTGACTCTCAGATCTACTTGAGTCACTCTCCTTAGCCAATTTCTTCTCTATTATGTTCAAACCTTACAATAGTTTCATGTTGAAATCATCCTGCTACTCTTTGGCTTTCATAAGCCTTTCATTATCATCTTTATGGCTTTGGACATCCTTCTACAAATTCTTAATGGTCTCAGCCATATTCATATCTTCATTCATTTCTTCTCCATGTCCATTGGAGTTCGTTCCTTCCATGCCCAAATGGACATCCATCCCTCTTCTCTTCTCTAGATGATTGTAATTCTCCTATGCCTCATCCATTCCTACGGACTCTGCACTGGTCTATCATGTCCGAGTTGTTGTTAATTCTGCAAAATGTGCATCCATCGAAACTAATCAGACTAACAAATCAGCAATTCATGAGAATATGCACCATTTCGATTCAACATACACATCAACATTATCACTCTCAGTTTCCTGGTGTTATCCCCACAAAAATTCTAGAGAAGACCCAAGTCTCGAGAACGTTGACGTCCAGTTCCTTCTGAGATACACTCACACAAGAAGGTGGTATTTTCGAAACCACTTTCACCAAGACACGGTATCACGTGTCTCAACATGTCAAATCCACCACTCGTGGAGCGGGCGACGGCTAGTCGGATCACCTTGCTTCATTCGTTCGATACTTCGCAGCCATGTGACTTCAGCTAAACGTTGCCATGTAATGAAATCAAAAGCTAATCATTCGAAATGGATTGGCCAAGCATGGAAACCCAACGCTCTTTGTACATAATCTATCTGCGCTTCATAAATGGAGTTCTATAATTACCACTCCCCAAGTATGAAGATATCTGTGTATCCATAACCGTAGTAATCTTCAAGATTCTCAACTTCCTGCTCTCTGTAAAGACACATTTCGGTATCCCCAACCTAATATACATGGACAAAGCTAAGTCGAGTGAGACTAGTTATTTGAGCAACATGCTAGGCTTTCCTGCGAATAAGGAGGAAAGGGTCCTCGCGCACCTTCTAGCAACCAAGTTCCACATAGAGCTAGTTATAGATTCATGATTGGAAGTTAGGCTGAATCCCATTATAAAGGATTTAGTCATCAACAGGCCAGCCGCTAAGAAGAAAAAGAGTAAGCGACATAAGAAGGAGGAATCTACAGTTAAAGCAGTCGAAAGTGTTGGAGAAAATCAACTAGTCTGGTTAGACTCCTCTTTAAAGGTGGAGATCGCTAAGCTGAAGTAAGTCTTCAACTAAGATAAGCATGTCTCAAAAAAATTTGAACAGCCAGTAGCGGAGGTAAAGAGTACCAGAGATGATAGGCCTGTTCTTCAATGACCCTTTTTACAACAAGCTAACTGTTGTCATCACCCTTTTGTAATTAATATGATTATATAAATACAGAAACGGGTTTGAGACTATTTTATTATAATTTCTATCTGGTGATGTTATGACCCTTGTTTTCTTTTATAATAAATTTTTCTTGTAAAATTATATTTTATTTTCATTTGTCTAAATCAGAAGAAATTAAAATTCAGAATTCTTTTTTTTTTAATTAATGCTTCAATGCAGTTATGTGTTTATTTTTCCTTTATTATTATGCAATTTAAACGCAGACTCCTCGCCTTCCAAGCAACTTCGTGGGCATTAACTTGTTATGTTCATTTATATTACCGTGCATAGCAATATTACAAGATAAATGCTTCTCCACACTCCTAAATCTACTGCGTGTTTCTTTTTCATTGTACCGACTACTTACACGCACTACTCTGGCATTGTTTGCTAATATCCACTGCGCACTGATATTCCACATGCATTTTCGTCCTATGCGTGCACCATGTCAAGTTTAACATACTCCTTCACACTCAAATATCTGTGCATACTACTGAATACACCGCCATGAAACAACTTATGTTCATACTTATGCGCGTAACAACAAAACTCCTCTGCGTTAAGCAATACTTGTGCACCCCATGTGCACCTTACTATCTATGTGCTTACCGCGCAAGGCTAATTTAAAGGCGTGCATCTACATATAATAATATTCCGCGTGGTGCCACAATTTATCGCGCACACTGGCATGCCACGGTTTCCCGTGCGGTGCTAAATTTACCACGCACACCAGTACACCAACCTTTTCCAAGGACACTCTATGACTCTAATCCTAGTCACTTCGAAGTTACTTTTCTGTGAATATTCACTTCGATTTCACCCTTTTGGTCCATCCAAGCTCGGTGTTGAACTGAGGCTCTGATACCAAACTGTAACAACCCCCTTGACCAACCTGAGGCCGAGGTATGCCACTCCAGAGAAACCACTCATGCTTTGACACCAGTCGCTAACATTCCCATCCATCAGGCCGGGACATGCTACTCTAGGGAACATCTTTCATCCCCATATTGTGGAACATACAATAGCATATCCAGTAGTCAACTAAGCAATGCCACCTAAATTTATCCTTTAGACTGCATGCAACTAAAGCATGTACATACAACATGCTTGCGGAAGCTTTACATCTAACATAAACAAACAATTACTTTCTGTGACACGTATTTTATATTACAAATAACAGTAATTACTGATATACATCATTTACAAGAAATTACCCATAAGCACACAAGCAGTCATAGTCACATATATGATAAAATCATAACATGGGCATGTAAATAGCAAAACAACATATCCATATATCATACAATTGATACTTATCTTTAAAAATACTATCACCAACTACTTACAGACCATCCACAAACCTCCAAGCCATAGATTACATTGTTCGTCACTCTCAATAGTGAATCACCCCCGAGCTGGGACTAAGCTCCACCCAGGGTAAAGGGATTTCTATCCAGGCTAAGGCTCGTGGACAATAGGAAAGACTCTGTCTCAGGTGCTCACTCAACTAACAGCCTATAGCCTCTCATTCCCCACATGTCTGTCCCACCCAAGGAAGTGTGCCCCTTCTCTGCTCAACAGTCCCTCAGCTGCCCCACTTCCCTTCCAAGGCTTCAGCAACAGGATGGACTGGAAGTCTCAGAGCATTGTAGATGTAGTTTAGCACCTACAAAAATCAATCCCCATCAATTCTCTTTCCCAGAGAACTACTCACGGGCCTAACAACCCGCTTCTTCAATCCTGCTCCAAGCTAACTAGGTACACCAACCAAAAGGGATGGGGAAACAGGTTTCAGAAAGGTGGAATGGTTGTCTCAAGGATAACGGAATGTATGAGTGAAATGGTCATGGAGTCATTGATTGGATAACTAAGTGTGTTTTGGGAATCACTATGAAATCTTTGTCAAAATGATGGTCAGTCTACGGGTTCCCCCCCCCCTGCTTCTCTTCGTAAGATCTTGTCTGAGAGAGAAATCCCTAAGCTAAGTTTCCCCAGGATATGAATGCATGTCCCCAACTTGACACTTGTCATATTGGAAGTTACTTTTTTCCACTTGTCCCCAACTTTAGAACTTAGGATAAAATTATCCATACTTTATGTTTTGGGAAATATTAATATAATATTCCCTTGTCTTTTGGCCCTCCCTTTCCCTAACTGGTGAAGTTCAGTCCCCCATCTCTTTTATC
>ML825979.1:56763-70034 GCA_009831015.1 Picea engelmannii | reverse complement strand
GATTCATAGTTGATGAGTAGTTGACACATGATTGGAACATACTTGGTACATGGTTGGATGCACTTGTTTATGGTACATGTTGATTACAGGTTGGTGCATGGTTGATGCACTTGTTTATGGTACAGGTTGATTACAGGTTGGTGGATGGTTGATGCACTTGTTTATGGTATATGTTGTTTACAGGTTGATGCATGGTTTAGATTTATTGGTACATGTTTACAACGGTATATCTCACAGTGATAGTGTGACAGTGGTTCCATCATTCTACCTCTACTTCAGGGTGGCAGTACGTGGCAAGGACAGGTGGTTGTAGCCGGAGAACATTGGGGGTTTTAGCCTCCTTCTGGTTGTAGCCAGATATTTGGGGAGTTGGAGATTCCCTCAGGTTGTATCCTGAGAAACTAGGGGGTTGGAGCCTCCTTCCAGTTGTATCTATAAAACAAAGGAAGTTGGTGCTTCCAATGAATGCAATTCTTCAAGACATATAAGAAAAAACATTCCGTGGTTTTCTCCCGATTTGGGTTTCCACATAAAACACTGGTGTACTATGTATGTGTGTGATTGTTTATTTATTACTACTCATTATTGGATAATAATTCTACATTTATATAACATTTGAAGAAAAGGATTATAATTATGTTATTACTGATTTACCCCCCCTCTCAGTAATCCAACAAATTTAACAACTGATTGATTTGCAAATCGCTTCACCTCCTTGTGTTTCACGATTAAGACTATTAAATAGCTGTGGCAAGGATGGTGGAGTAGGAGAGTTAGCATATTACCAATATGTAAAGAAGCGTGTGATAGTACAGAACATATTCTGAGTGAAGATTAATAGAATGTCATTTATCTCCATATTCTAATTATCTATGATTAAGTATGAGTTGAGTTGTTAATGAAAGTTTTGATTTTATGTTTTGAAATGTGAGTGAGAGTAATGTGTGTGTTGAAGACAATCCTCCTGTAGACTTCACTAGCTGACCTTATGAAGCGGCAAGGGCCCGCCGCCCAACAAAGGTCAGCCTCTTCGTAGATTAGCATTAGCATTTGTTTTCAATAGTATAAACATTAAATTATCTGAAGCTTTAACTCTGTTAGATGATAGCAGTACAACTTAGACTAGGATTTCCATTATAAATTTTTTAGAGATCTTTAACTACTCTGTTTTTGTATATGCTTTGTTTTTATGAATTTGGCTTTTAGACATGAATGTTGGTAGTAGTGGTTAGACATATTTGAAGGAGAACTAGTGAAGTCCACAACAACACATTGTGAACCACAACATACTCAATATATTGACTATTGAACTACCCATGCTATGTCTTGATGAGTGATGTGTAATTTCCCTTTTAGAAGTGCGGATTGCATAGTTAGTTTTATGGGTCAGATAACATAGTTGATCTGTTAAGCCAACTCCATCTCATACTTGCATGTTCCATAATGGAGTGGATAGCCTCTTTGTGAAAGACAACCAAAGTGCATTGCAGTTTTCTATTTTGATTTGTTTCTAGCATACATAATCTAGTTTAATTCTATACTCATGACATTAGAAATTACCTTTCTTACTGGTGTCTTGTAACTCTGTTGATTACGAATCCTGGACTGATAATTAATGAGTGAATTATTTTAAACATATAAGCAACACAACAATATTTCCAACACCTTCTCTATTTACTCACCCTAAAACAATGTCAATTTGCTATTTTTCATGTCTCTTGTTATTCTCATACCAAGAATTTTCTTTGCAACACCCAAATCCTTTATCGCAAATGAATTAGCTAATTTCTTCTTGAGCACATTTATATTCTGCATATTAGACCCTGCAACAAGCATGTCATCTACATACAATAGCAAGATAATATAGCTTCTATTTTCTATATTTTTAAAATAAACACAGTGATAAGAATGACATCTACTATAACCATGTTCTGTCATAAACTCGTCAAACTTCAAATACCACTGCCTTGGATCTTGATTTAGGACATAAAATCTCTTATTCAACCTCCATACCAAATTCTCCTTTCCTTTGACCTCATAACCTTGTGGTTGTTGCATATAAATCTCTTCTTCCAAATCCCCATGGATAAAAGTTGTTTTTACAACTAACTGTTCAAGATGTAAATATTCTACTGCCAAAAGACTTAAAATAGTCCTAATTGAAGTCATTTTAACAGCATGAGAAAATATTTCATCAAAATATATACCTTTCTTTTTTGCAAACCCCTTTACAACAAGTCTAGCCTTGCACTTCTTTTTTCCTCCATCTTCTTCCTTCAACTTGTAAACCCATTTATTCTGTAATTCTCTTTTTCCTACAGGAAACTGAACCAAATCCCAAGTTTGGTTATTTACCAAGGAATCCATTTCCTCTTTCATACCTTGCTCCGACTTCTTTTTAGTGTCTACCTGCATTGTCTCTTCATAACATTTTGGTTCACCGGAATCAGTCAACAATAAATAGTACAATGAAGGAGAGTATCGTTCAAGGGATCTACTCAACCTGGTAGATCTTCTAACAACACTTGTACGAGTTTGAGGTACTTGTTTCTCCTGTTATTGTACATTTTGATTTTCTGGTACCTTTGGAATTTCTTTTTCAGTGATCTCATCAAGCACTGTGTATTCTAGTTTTTCTTTTTCTTGTTTCTTTCCCTACAACTGATATTTATACATGACCTTCTCATTGAAAATGACATCTCTACTCCTAATGATTTTTTTATTTTCATAATATCATAAGTGATAACCAAAATCACTAACACCGTATCCAATAAAGGTACACTTCTTGGATTTTGCCTCAAGCTCTGTTCTATTTTCTTTATCAATATGGACAAATGATTCACAAACGAAAGTCTTCAAAAAAGAATAGTTTACCCTTTTACCTATCCATGCCTCCTATGGAATTCTACCATCCAAAAAGCTTGAAGGTCCTTTGTTTATTAAGTAAATATTTGTATCTACAACATCTTCCCAGAACGGTAAGGGCAAACCAACATGCAATCTCATATTTGCACACTCCATGATTGTCTTGTTCATCCTTTCTGACACACCATTTTCTTGTGGTGTTCCTAGAACTGTATTCTCTTTACGAATCCCATGGTATGAATAGTAATCATCAAACTCCTTGCTTCAATATTCACCTCCATTTTTTGATTTGAGACACTTCAACCTTTTTCCCGTCTCATTCTCAACCAAAGATTTTCAATTCTTAAAAGTATCAAAAACATCATATTTTTGTTGAATGCAATAAACCCAAGTTTTTCTAGTTGCATCATCAATAAAAGTAACATAATAACGAGAGCCACCAATATATGATACCTGAGTTGGTCCCCATACATTTGTATGCACAAGATCTATCCTTTCACTCTTCTTTTCTTTTTTGACTCTGAGAAATCTGACTCTCTTATGTTTTCCATAAACACAATGCTCACATAAATCCAAATCAATTTGTTTAATATCTGGAAACAAATTTATTTTATGAAGTATGTGCATCCCCTTCTCACTCATGTGTCCAAGCCTATGATTCCATAGTGTTGTATTCACTCCTGTAGAATCTAAAGAGATAGAAGAGTCAGTATTACCAGTACATAAATACAATGTACCTACCTTCTCTCTTTTTTCTATCACCCATGATAATTTGGTGACCTTGCACACCTTTTCTGTAAATATGGATATACAACCTTCAATTGCCAACTGCCTTGTTGAAATCAGATTTTCCCTTAGATATGGAACATGTCTCACCTCTTTCAACAACCATTGGTTTCCATTGCTTTGCTTTATTTTGACCTTTCCCATTCCAACAATTTTGCATGGTGCATCATCACCCAAATGAACCTACATAAAATCACCTTGAACATAATTGAGAAAATGTTTCCTATGGGGTGTGGCATGAAATGAAGCCCCTGAATATACTACCCAAGAATAAGAAATATTATCTACAGAGAGAATCAAAGAATCTTGTAACACATCACCTGATACATTTGCTTCCCGATTTTTCTCATGCTGTCCATCTCTTTGTTTCTTTGGAGCTCTGCAATATTTATTCAAATGTCCTTTCTTCCCACAATTCCAACACTCTATATTTCCAAATCTGGATTTGGATCCTCCCTTCCTAGAATTCTCGGGGTTCCCTGAGTCCTTTCCTCTATCCTTTTGTCTTCCCCTTTTCTCCATGTTTAACACATTACCTGATGTCTCACCTGTGATTTTCCATCGCATTTCCTCGCTAAGGATAACATCAACAACATCATCAAATGTCAAAGTGTTTGAACCGGATATAGAGTTACTTACAACCATGACCAAGTATTTACAACTTTCAGGTAATGAGAACAAGATTAGAAGAGCCCTGACCTCATCATCAAAGTCCACTTTTACAGAACTTAGTTGATTAGTAATTGTATTAAATTCATTTAAATGATCTGCAACAGACCCACCTTCTGACATCTTCATATTAAAAAATATCTTCATTAGAAATACCTTATAGGATATCGAGGGTTTTTCATATAGTTTAGCCAATGCATCCATCAACTCCTTCATTGTATTTTTTTTCGAAATATTGAAAGCCATCGACGCTGCCAAGATCAACTATATTGTTCCTAGAGCCTTTCTGTCAAGAACCTCCCATTCTTCATCCTTCATGGCTATCGTCTTCTTTGCTATTCCACTGAATGGTAGGAATAGAGCCTTCTGATATAAATAATCTTCCATCTGCATCTTCCATAACTAGTAGTTTTTGCCGTTAAATTTATCGACCCTAAACTTTCCATCTTCCGCCATTGCTCCCACTTGAACCAGGAACCCTCTTTTCCTATGAGTTACCTTTCGCTCTGATACCATTTGTTAGAAAAATAGGATCGCAGAGCAATAAAGTAAAAAAAAGAAAGAAATAAAACACAGAAGATACACAATACAATAGAGACATAGATATGCGTGGTTCACCCAGTGTGGGCTATGTCCACCAGAGAAATTGCTAGGTCCTTCCTTTATTATTATCCATCAAATGAAGGGATACAACATACAACAAACCCATTGTAACTTCTTCTTATTTCTCTCACAATCTCCTCACTTAAAATACAATATTCACAATGATGCATAGCCGCAATACATTTCCCTCATAAAAGAGGGTTTCCTTCTAGGGAAAAAAACCCTAACATAACTTCTACCATCAGATATGCGACCTTATAATGAATGGTCCATATTTACAATGAAATTACAATATACATTCTTCACTCCCCCGCATGGAGGAGTGAAGGAGTGTACATTCTTCTAGAGTGTAAAGTATTCATGGGGTATACACACGGCTGAAAAAAAAAGACCTTTGAATCAGGAAGATAATCAGGATCCATAACCAACAATCTATTGACCAGGTAACATGCAGTACCCACTGCCTCTGCCCAAACTTCTTTCCCTAACCCAACATGACTGAGCATGCACCTTGATTTTTCTATTAATGTCTCATTCATCCTTTCTGCAAATCCATTATGTTGAGGTGTATATGGAGTAGTCTTATGCCTTCCTATTCATTCCCGCAGAACTCTCTGCCATTATCTGTCCTCAACACCTTGATTATTTTCTTTTTTTGATTCTCAACAAGAGCCTTAAACTCTTTAAACCTATCAAAGACTTTAAATTTCTTCCTGAGGAAATATATCCAAGTATTCCTCTAGAATTCATCTATAAATGAGACATAGTACATATATTTTCCCAATGATGGGACTAACACAGGTCCAAAAACATCTCGATGAACTAGTTGTAAATTTCCTTCTGCCCTCATTGCACTAGAGGGGAATCTTACCTGATTTTGCTTCCCATATACACAATGTTCACATAAATCAAAATCCAAAGAGCAGTTAGACATACCTTCAAACATACCTTTATCATGTAGGAGTCAAAGACCCTTCTCTCTGATATGCCCCAGTCATTGATGCCACAACATAACCTTTCATCCAAAGACAATAGGAGTTCTTTCTTCTTCAAATCCAATATCAGTAACAATGGAACTATTACACCCATTACTAATAGATATTTCTTGTAGATTATATAGAGTTCCAAACCAAACTCCCTTCAACAACACCATTGCTCCTCGAACCATCCTGCAGGTTTCCTTTTCAAATATTGTTTTTACCCCTGCATCGTCCATTTTTCTTACATAAATCAAATTTCTGGACAATCCTAGGATGTACAAAACACCAGGTAGTGTTCTAATCCTTCCATCTATGAGCCTCAACTTGAATTTTCCTCGACCCATGATTCTAGTTTTTAAGTCATCAACTAGGAAAACATTACCTCCATCATACCTTTCATATTCACAGAACCACTCCCCATGGGGATTCATATTAAAGGATGCACCTGAGTCGGCCAACCATGCCTCATGATTTTCATGTGTGCTTGAAGAATCCAAGTACACATCCCTTCCTTCTTCATTGGAGGTCTTTTCTTCTGTAGAATGATATTCTTCAGATCCCTTCTTTTTCTCAACTTTGGATTTACACTCCTTTTTGTAGTGCCCTTCTTTTCCACATCTCCAGCATACCTTTACAAACTTTCTAGGATATTTAGATCTACCCTTAGAATTAGATCTCCCACTTGAGAACTTAGATCTATTTCTTTCCTGGGATTGTCCTCTTGAAAATAATGGGTTTGTTCTTGGTCCTTCCATATTATTCCGTCTCATATCCTCTGACAACAAGGATGAGACCACTTCATCAAACTTCAAGGAAGTTGTATTACTACCTATGGCCACAACCAGAATATCCCACGAGTCTGTTAAAGAACAAAGTAAACTGATACACTTATCTTCATCTTAAATTTTAATCTCAATAGATACTAACTGACTTACCATAGTATTGAAGGTGTTCAAATTCCCTGCCACCGAGTCTCCATCTCTCATCCTCAAGTTATACAACTTCCTTTTCAGGAATAATTTATTTACTAGGGACTTAGACTGATACAAATTCCCCAACTTATCCCATAAATCCTTGGTTGTAGCTTCCTCTGACACATTCAATAATACTGAATCTGAGAGAGACAGTCAGATTGTGCTCTTCACCTTTCGATCCAAGTTTTTCCAGTCATATGCTAAACTTCCTATAGGTGCAGTACCTGGATCTACTGTGATCCACTAATCTATGTCCACCAAATAATATTCCATCTTGAGCTTCCATAGCTCAAAAATTTTCCCATTAAACTTATCGATCTCCATTTTCAAATTGCTCACCATTTATTTTCACCTGAAAAATCAATACCACAGATCTCCCAATGTAACAAGGCTTATCACAGTCCCAAGCCAAACCCTTGATGACAAAGGCATCCCCCTGAAGCCAACAAAGCTCTACTACCAAACATAGATTTTAACCTTGTACAATATTTACTACAAACATATTTTCAGTAAAAGAATATAAAATATACAATGGAAAATACAAACATTACATAGAGATTTTTCCCATGGAAACCCAAACCGAGAAAACAAACATATTCTATATTCATTCATAGTAATACATTTTTTACAATACAATATACATATAGGAGACAATGACATCCAAAACCCTAAAACAATGACCTGGATTAGTCAACAACCCTAATTCCTTAATCCAAAATAGAAAACCATCGAAAAAAACTATGTGTCAAAAAACCACCCAACAAAGGACACAAAAATCAAGGCAACACGAAAAATGAGGTAAAAATGCAACACATTTCCCGAGGAAAAAATGTGACACATTTCTTGAACCCCCGCACGGGGGGTTGTCGCCCCCCTGCAACCCCCCTACATGCATGGTGCAATGTAGACACTACTACTCATGAAAATAATATAACACATACCCAACACTTTTTTCCCTCTCCTCCGTTGTACCCAATTGGCTCCAAGCTGCTTGTTAGGAATGGTTACAAGATCCCAAAATATCTTGTCTGATCTAACAATTGAAAGAAAATTCTCCAGCCTCTCTAGGGTACTCTTGGCACAATAATGATATTAGCTACAAATCTTTTCTCTATCTAAGAAAACAACCACAACTTAAATCTATGGTGCTTTCTGAGCTTCGTGCTTCACCCACTACTGGGAATTCAGGGTTTACCAAAACCTATGAAAGGGTCAAACATTCTTTTTTATGGCATGGTATGAAACAAGATGTCCACACATTTGTGTATAAATGTGATGTATGTCAATGAAACAAAGGATAAACAGTCAAATCCCCAGGAACACTCCAACCCCTTCCAATTCCCCTTTCTATTTGATAAGATATCTCTATGGATTTCATTGTGGGACTCTCTAAATCCGACAACAAGACAATTATCATGGTTGTGGTTGATTGTCTTTCCAAATATGCTCATTTCTGTGCTATGCAACATCCCTTCACCGCATCCATAGTGGCCCAAGTTTTCATGGATAATATCTTCAAACTTCATGGCATGCCACATTCTATTGTCTCTGACATGGATCCCAAGTTCACCAACAATTTTTGGCAAGAATTGTTCAAGCTACAGGGCACCCAATTACACCTCAGCAGTGCCTATCATCCCCAAACTGATGGCCAAAATGAAATTGTCAACAAGTGTTTGGAAACATGTTTAAGATATTTTTCATCTGACCAGAAACATCAGTGGGCTCAGTGGTTATTGCTAGTTGAATGGTGGTACAACACATCTTACCATACAGACACTCACATGACTCCTTTTGAAGTCGTCTATGGAAAAAAATCCACCATCATTTCTCTCACACATGCGAGGTGTCTCTAAGGTTCAGGAGGTTGAAAAATATCTTACAGTACACGAGGCCATTCTCCCTACCCTCAAAGACAATTGGGTGATGGATCAAAATCACATGAAGAAGCAAGCTCATCAAGGTTGTTCTGAACATCAATTTTTTGAAGGAGACCATGTGTTTCTTCATCTGAAACCTTATAAGCAGACTTCACTCAAATTTGAACATTGTCATAAGCTTACTCCCAAATTTTATGGTCCTTATGCCATTCTCAAGCGTGTGGGGCCCGTCGCCTACCAGTTAGATCTGCCAAGTGATTCTAAGCTCCATATTTCTTTTCATGTCTCATGCTTTAAGAAGGTGATTGGAACTAAGTGCCAAAATCAAACCCGTCTCCCTAAGTTGGATGAAGAAGGTTCCATTTGGTTACATCCCCAAGCAATCTTGGACTAGCGTGAACGTCATCTCCATCATCACACCATTTAGGAAGTGTTAGTGCAGTGGAAAGATACAACTTTAGAAAATGCCACCTGGGAGCTTGCTACCATTATGCAACAATTTCCTCATCTCAAGTGTTGAGGATAAGGTTGTTTTCAATGGGGAGGGAATATTAGGGACCTAACCTCCCTAACCCCTCATGTAGGTAGAATAATATATTTTCCATGTAATAAGGGCTGAAATTAGTTTATAAGGACCATTTAATAAATGAGAACAATTCAATGTAAGAATACATAATAGAAGCTTCTGCTTCTAGAAATATCTTCTGCCAAAAGGTTCTTTAGAAGAAAGAATTAGTATAAAGAAGAGTAGGAGGAATGATAAGTTTTTTCTTGAGAATTATTGTAATAGAGTGTTTCTCTGCTTGAGGTTTCCCCCTCAAAGAGGCAAGTGAACATTGTTTCCTATCAAGAAAGGTATTATTTTGGTGTTGTGGTTTCATATATCGTGTTGTTCCACTATTATTTTATGCAATATTTATGTTTCTATGCTATTATAATAGATTTTGTACCTTACATCCCATGTGTGTGGATGTTTGTAGTTTTACATGCACAAGATATGCACAATCATCATGTTGACAACCTCTGTCTGGCTATTAGTTTGAGAGTGGAAGGCAGTGGACTTGGTGTCCAATATTGACCAGAGACTCAACGAGAATGTGCTTAGGGACATGTCTTCCGGATCTTATATGATGGTTCGTGGTATCCAAAAATGTAACCACACTTATTCGAAGAAGAGCTTGGCAGTGGCCTCTACTATGATACTCTTCTTGCAGGCTGTCAGAATGGCCATCTTAGAAAACCGATCAACAACCACAAAAACATAGTCATTTCCTTGCTTGGTTGAAGGAAGGATAGGCATGTAGTCAATCAAGATGGATTCCCAGGGCCTGTTGGGAGTAAGAAGAGGGGTGTACATGCCTTTATTATTAATGGTTGGTTTGGAAATGACATAGGTATTGAAGGACCTAATGTACTTGCTGACATCCTGTCAAAGTTTCAGCCAATAGAAATACTTTTGTATCTCTACCACTGTCCTTTCCACACCAAAGTGTCCAACCATTCAAATGTATTGAGCTTCCCAAATTAGCTTTTCAAACTCACTTGAAGGAACAAAGAGATGGCCTAGATGGCTTAACAGTCCATCCTGAAGATGAAAGTCAATGACAGTCACACATATGCCTAACATCTGGTAATTGGTAGTGAAGTCAGGATCGCTCTTATAGAGTTGGGGCTACCTAGAGGCCTCATGTTTGTAGGAGTGGAGCACCATGGTGAGTGCTAAAACTGGAGGCCGAATGAGGAAATTAGTGACACAATTGGTGCTCCATGTCTTATAATTGATTTTGAGATGAAATTGATGCAAGTATGTGGACCACTTTTGATGGCGGTCGTTCTACAATTTTCCTTGTGTTTGCATGAACTGTAGAGGCTTGTGATCAGTGTGGATGATTGTCTCCTTCCCAAGAATGTAATGCTTCCATTGGTGGTAGAATTGTACAATGGAATACATTTCTTTTTCATAGTGGGGTACTTACAGACGACATATGATAGTGTTTCACTATGATAAACCATTGGATGACCGTGCTGAGTGAGAACTACACCCACAACATAGTATGAAGCAACAGTCTCAATCTCAAAAGGTTGTTGTAGATCAGGAAAGGAGAGCATCGAGGCTGATGTAACAAACCCAACCCATAAATACCCTTTCTAGGGATGGGGCATCAAAATATTTCTCTCTCTAATCATCTCAAATCATCTCTCTGAGGTATTCATCCTCTTATCCTCACACGTAACTTTCTAACGACTGTTAATGGTTCTAATATGACCTCTTGTTTGCAAGATATGGCCTCCTAAATTTGTTTGGGAATTATCAGTTGGGGACCACATGGCAGTCGACATTCAGCATTGAATGCCCCTTTTTCTTAATACACGCATACTCCTCTATGTCCCAAATTCTTGGACTCCTGAAGTCCCGAAATCTCTCCACATAGCTTCGACCAGATGGTGGTCAACGTTTGACGTTCAACATTGAACACCCCTTTTTTATTAATGCACATCTACTCCCCAAAGTCTCGAAACCTATCCATGTGGCTTCGACCACCTGGCGATCAACGTTCGACGTTCAAGAGTTTTACGATGCAATCTCCTCTTTTCTTTGGGAGTTGGTTAGCACCGGACTAACCACAACCTAGATCTGAGGGTCAGAAAAATTCTCGAAATGTCCTCATATCAATGACTCTCATCACTTCGAGCTTTGGATATTATCGACACACCACACCTCAAATTCCTTGAAGTGTCAAGTCTCTAGACTAAAGGATCCATTTCCATGCATCCCCTGTATATCAACGGTTGGGATTTACTCCTCCAGTTGCAACTTCGGGAGTCTTCACACTTTGAATATTATCGTCCAAATTCCTTCGGAGTGTCAACTCTCCAGACCATGAAATATCCTGCCATGTGGCCTCCACACATGGAAACTTCGTACCTCGACACATGGATCCCCATGTGCTCTCGATGTGACACACACATTCCCTCGATCTAACAATCGAGAGTGGTCCTGAAGGATCCGTAGATCCATGGTTCACATTACTTCGTGACTCCGACCTTTGGGGGTTTTGATGTTACAACAACCCTGTCCTCCCGAAGCGGTCAATGTTAGGATGAATACATTGTAGATCCAATGGTTGGGACATCTCCTAGGCATCCTCAGATCTATGACCTAGATTAACTTCAATCTCCAGGACTTCGGAGGATCTGTCTCCCTTATGAAGAATACCAAAATTCATCGAACTCGTAAATACTAAAGGAGTCGAGTAGTTAATGCCTGTGCTCCTTCTCCAAATCCAATAGTCATGATAGAACTTGGATCCTCCCGAACGAATCTCGTCATATTGTCTTGCAAATGAAAGGATCTTCCCTTTCGAGACTTAATCTCGCTATCCTTCCTGAGCTTCGTCAGTTCTGAAAGACTTAGGCACTGGCGCATGCTTTTCACTCTTTCTCCTGAGCTTAACAGACTCATTTTTCGAGGAGACTCAAAACAACTGGGAGTGTCGACATGCATATGGGAAATTGTGCCCAAGGTCGATGAAATCACAGTTCCTTTTCTTAAACTTGAGCCACTATAGGGATCGATCATTTACCTCTACAAACCATATAGTTCCCTACTTTGTTAAATAAAAAATCAAGCAAAGATAAAGGGACATAGTCTAATCATCAAGAAAACATGCACATCCCTGAAACATTCACAGGATATCCAACTTTAATTTACAGTTACAATTCAATTACACAGGATATGTGAATACTTATCTATTATAGGTTGCAACCAACTAAATGACTATGGGTGTTCTCCTTTCCACCCAACCATAGGCTCATAGGCATTCATTATTAGTTCTCTGGACACCCCCATGCCAAACCATGATATCACCGGGGAAATTTATGATGTTTCTCAGAGACCCTCTCTTTTTCACAACCAACCTGCGAGGTTTATTAGATTCTTTCTCAGCATCAAACTCATGACCTTTCTCTTTTCTTCTGCATATCTAGGTCATGTGTTCCCTTCTATGCATGCCCTCTTTCCTAAGGTCTTTCATTCTCTCTACAGAGCCTCCCCCGCCTCCCCTCAACTTTCTATGCATGTATATTCTCTTTCATGGCTTTCCCAAGATGGTTCTTGACCTATCTAGTTGCTTCTTCTAGAAGGAAACTTGGGTCAGCCTGGGTCTGCAGGACTCTGTGGTACTTTGGGTTGACGACCTCCTGTCTCCTTAGCCAAACCATGCTTCCATTCATGGGGGTGGTTGATTATTCAACCACTAGTCCTTCCTTCATTAACTAATTCCTCTCCTTGGAATCTGGAGGGGGGTTTTTTATTCCCAACAAGGAGAAATTTGGGGTCATTTGACATAATGATCCCTCTCTTATATTTTTCTCATTCTTTCCTCTAATGATATCATGGCCAATACTTCAAGGATTCCCCCCATAGTCAGTCGTTGGAAATATAAAAAAAATACATTTACATTGTTCACATGCCATAGCATGGTAATCCTAATTAATGATTAATTACAAGCTAC
>ML825978.1:76619-93529 GCA_009831015.1 Picea engelmannii | reverse complement strand
GGACCAATGAATAATTTCAATGCAAGAATTTAAAATATTTCATAAATATTTTTAGTTTTCATAAAAATTAAGCTAAATGGATATATTTACAAAACATTGGAATATTTTTGAAGAGTGTGGTTAATTAATATGAAGTCAACTTGCATTGACTTCATACCAAATGCTATAGTCCTTCACAAGGAAGGGACTAATAAGTTCATGGTTAGTATGGTATTTATCTGGCAAGCTAGGATAAAAAGTGTAAGTATGAGAGGATGGTTGAGTCCAAAAAAAATTGATATTGAAGTAAATAAAATAATAATGGAAGAAAAGATAGTGTATGAGTAGTTATGAGATAGGAGGAACTTGACACATCACATGATTACATCAATGTTTACAAGTATGATGTTATTATGCCTTTTCTCTGAGTCTATTTGGCAGTGTACAATTTAAGCGAGCACATTTGAAGTTACAACACCATACATTGTGTACAAATTTTCTATGAAACCTATGGGTCGAAGCTACAAATGGCCCAAACCCAATGTTAGTAATAGAGTCAAATGTATATCCCTAACTAACTACTATTGGTCTGGATTTATGAGAAGAATGAAATGAAAACACAAATTTATAATATTAACATAGACACAGTGAATAATAACAAAGATACAGTAAAACTTGATTTCTATTAAATAAGAAATGTGTTGAAACTATAAAATGAAAATTGAAACAAGCTTGCTAGAATGGTGGCAACTTATCTCTGAGAAGAGATGTGATGGCTATGCTCATTCGTAAGAATATGAATACAATGAGGATGTAAATGACCTTTTACATCAAACGTGAATTTCAAAACCCTAGACATCCAAAAACCTAACCCTGGGAGATGGAGCTGGAAAGTCATGTGGGTCTCTTTGGGGTAAGTTGGTACATCAACTTCCCGGGGTCGTAAATTTTGCATACGATATTTGTTTTAGGCACATGATAGCCCATTGGAAATTTCTATCCCATGACTACACATTATTTCATCACACTCTAACTACAACAAAATTGTGACTGTAGCGGTCCCAAAAAACGTTCTTTAGGGCCTCAAAACGACCCCGAAAGTTTAGGACCAGAAAAGCTAGAAAAATAATTTCCAAGATGAAAACTGAAGCTGCGAAGAGAACATCTATATGTGAGCCAGTTGGAATAGTTGGGTGGCCAGCGATATCCACCTGGATCAATCCTATCCCCTTAGGAAGCAATGGTCTCCATTGCATTGAGTTCCCCCATCAGATGAGGAAATTTCTGTTGAACTTGGCCCCGGGTGAGCCACTTGTCTTGGTGCAAGAGCTGCCCTGCTTTGACAAAACAATAACGATGAAACCTATATTGGAGAGTTCCATTGACCTGTGTTTCCACGATCTAATCTGTGGATGCATGTTCCATGCAGTGAGGGTTGATATTTTTTGGTGTTAACTGTTATGTTACCTTTGAGGTGTCCAATAATGGTGGAAAGTATGGTTGAAGGAGGTCCACATGAAACACTGGGTGCAATCTAAGGAAGGGGGGAATGTTGAGCTCAAAAGAATTTTCACCCACATCCTTGGTGATGGTATAAGGTCCATAGTGGAGTGGACGAAGCTTCTGATGGGGTCTTGTAAGGTGTTATTTCTGTAAGTGAAACCAAACTTTATCTCCCACCTGAAACTTGTGTGACACCCGATGTTGATCATGGTGCTTCTTATACTTGGCATTGGAATTCTGAAAAATATCATGAACCTGTTGATGGATGTGTTGGATCCTCTCATGAACCAGGTAGCTTTGTTGGCTTCAGTGTATGCATGGGATGAGTCTTCCTGGGTGGTCACAAGGGGTAGTGCAACATCCATGGGACCCAATGGTTGAAATCTCAACCCCACTTGAAAGGGGTTGTGGCTAGTTGAGATATGTATGGCCCTATTGTAGCTATGTTGATCATAGGGAAGAATCTCATCCTATGTGCAGGGATTCCTGTAATTGCTAATGCGCAGGATATGCATGATCGTTTGGTTGAATACCTCGGTTTGGTTGTCCATTTGGGGGAGGAAGGAAGTGTATTTTGTGAGCTTGGAGTCCAGCAGTGACCAGAGGCTTAACCGGAATGTGTTGACGAACCACATATCTCGATCCGAGATGATGGTTTTTGGTATCCCAAAATGTAGCCACACTCGTTTGAAGAAGATCTTGGCATTGGCCTCTACTGTGATGCTCTTCTTGCAGGCGACCAAAATCGCCATTTTAGAAAAACAATCAACCACTATAAAAACACATTCATGTCCTTGATTGCTTGATGGAAGGCCCAACATGTACTCCATCGAAATTGATTCCCAAGGCCTTTCATGAGTAGGAAGAGGGGAGTATATGCCTTGTTTATTAATGACCGGTTTGGAAATGGTGTAAGTAGTGCGGGACCTGATATACTTCCTAACATCTTGTCGAAGTTCCGTCCAATAGAAATGTTGTTGCAGCATTGCCATAGTCTTTTCTATGCTAAAGTGTCTTGCCACCCGAATGTAGTGGGATTCCAAAATCAACTTCCCTCGTTCGTTTGATGGAACACAGAGATGGACCATGTGGCACAAAAACCCATCCTGAATATGGAAATCAATGACAATTGTGTTTGCGCCCAATATCTGGTAGGTGGCGGAAAAGTCTAGATATCTCTCATAGAGTTGGGGCCATCTAGAGGTCTCATGGTCCCATTTGTTTATCATTGTGGTGAGTGTTGCAACTGGCGGGCAGCTAAGGAAATCAACAATGCAGTTGGTTCTTCCTGTATTATACTTGATGTTGATATGAAATTGCTACAACTATGTGGACCACTTCTGATGGAGGTCATTCTCCAATTTTCCTTATGTCTGCATGAGTTGTAGTGGCTTATGATCGATGCAGATGACTACCTCCTTCCCAAGAATGAAATGCCTCCATTGGTGGCAGGTTTGTACAGTGGAATGCATTTATTTTTCATAATTAGGGTACTTACGAACATCATCTGGTAGTGTCTCACTATGATAGGCCATGGGGTGTCCATTTTGAGTGAGAACTATGCCCAGAACATAGTCTGAAACATTTGTCTCAATCTCAAAGGGTTGTTGCAGGTCAGGTAATGAGAGAACTAGTGCTTAACACGAGAACTAATTCAAATCATCAAACGCTTGTTGTTGCGATAGGCCCCACATGAACATTTCCTTACCACCACCCTTGATTACTTGGTTGATGGCCCATGCAATATGGGAGAATCCCAACATGAACCTACGATAGTAATTGGCAAAGCCTAAAAAGCTCCAAATCTCAGTGAGTGTGGTTGAGCTTGTCCAGTCACAAATGACCTGGATATTGGATGGATCCACATACACCCCATGCTCATAAACAATGTAGCCTAGGTACTAGACCCTGTCCATGACAAAGGAGCATTTTTTTCAGCTTTGTGTATAGCTTTTGTTTCCGCAAAGTGTGCAAAACCTATTAAATATGTTGCAAATGTTCCACCCAATTCTTATTGTACATGAGGTTGTCATCCAAATACGCCACCACAAAATAATTATTGAAAGTCCGTAAGATATCATCCATCATCATCATGAAATTTGTTGGGGAGTTTGTCAAACCAAAAGGCATGACTATTGGCACAAGGAAGACCCAGGGTTCAACACTTCAACAATGTAACAAAAAAACCCTAACTATTCACCCTTTAGAAAACACCTGCAAAGCAGATGAAGTCTCACCCAAGGTAGAGGCAGGGGTGGTTGCAGGACTCAGATGTATGCAACCTTATTTGGGACACAGATCTGTGACTATAAAACCTTAACATAGCACTTGGTAGTTATCGTTCATCAATATCCAACCTTAGTTTACAGCGCAGTTAAACCCTAATAAAAGATCAGTGCAGTATTAACACATATCCAATAGATTCCAACACTAAGCATACCAACATAGATTAGATCTAGCATTCATTCACATTATTCATCACTAAGCTACCATATTAGATCCTTTTAAGAATATATTAGAGAACTAAGCATTCAATCACATAGATAATAAAACAACCATAAAGCACAAAGAAATCACAACACAGGATATACGTGGTTCACCCACAGGGGCTACATCCACTAACTCTTTGTCTTCTTACATTCACAAAGCCCCAAAACCAACTCCACAGAGGACAGGAGATCTGCGCACCTCGCTAGATCCTCCTTGTTGGCACAGGGGAAGACTCAGGGTTCAACGCTACAACAACGCACCAAAAAAAACCTAACTACCGATCATTTCGTCAACACCTGGGAAAAAGATGAAGTCTCACCCGAGGTAGAGGCAGGGGTGGTTGCAGGACTTAGGTGTTTGCAACCTTAGCTGGGACACAGATATTTGATTGTAATACTTAACAGAGCACTTAGCACCGATAGTTCATCAATATTTAACCACTATCTACTGCGCAAATGAAACATAGCATCACATCATTCACTCAGATCTGATGTATCTAAGAACTTATCATGAAGAGGTAGATTAAATCTAGCAGATTCAAGCACTAAGCATATTCACATAGGTCATATCTACATTCATATACATCATTAGCACAAAGCATAAACAAATCTATCTATCTGCATCAAATCACTTAGCAAGTAAAGACATAAACACATCAAGACATCGCACAAAGTAGAGAAACACAACATGTATGTGGTTCACCCCCACCTTGGGGCTATGTCCAACAACTCTTCTTATTTATTATATTTTTCAAGCTTCTTACAGGAGATCTACGCGCACTCTACCAGATCCTCCTCCTTCAAGCTAGGGTACAACACCAAGCCTTCTTATAATTACTTTCATGTAGCTCTGCAAGTCTCACACAGTATGCACAAGCATCTACAATCCATACTTAGCACTTAGCTCAATATCACACAAATATGTATATTTCCACTCCTTACATTGCTTAGACATCTATTTATACATTACAAAATAGGCCTAAACATGGGTAAACCCATGAGACAACATCCCATACCCGTTAAATAATCCCAAATCCCAAAAGGGACCCAAAAAGGGACCGAGATCCCATGATATCTTCTTCATCTTGCACTTTGTCTTCGACAAGCTGTTGAAGTCCCAAAATAGGTCAAACTTGACCAAGGATCTCCCAAAACTTGGTCAAGGGACAACAGGCCCCCAACACTCACCTGTGACTTGTCCCGAGTCACTCTGATCTAGGTAGTTTTGCCTCAAAAGCCTTGAGTGTGGCTCGAGATGCTTGGACTTGTTGTTGTGCCATGACCTCCTGTTCAACAAACTCTTGGATGAATGTGTCATTGACAGGTCCTTCTAGACATTGTTCAGTTGTAGTGATAACCTTCTCCAGTTATGCTCCTTGGCCTTCAACCTCTGTGAACAATCTGTAGGATTTATCTTGTATAGGTTGGAGCCTCTGAGTTACTTCCATAACTCTGCTATGGATAGTGTGGATCTGTTGTTGGGCGGTGCGTTGCTCTTGGGAGCATTTCATTATTTTCACAACTGACAAGGGCTTTAGCTGTACCTGTATATTTTTGGCTTGATACTTTGCCTCTTGGAGCTGTGACTCCAGTGCCTTCAATTCTGTATTCTCAGTGAGTTTCTCTTAGGTCTGGTCACTGCAATCGATGAGTTGCTTACATTCCATAGCAAGGGATTTTATTCTCTCAACTGTGCTTCGAACAATTGCTTCTATTTGATCCCTTACATCCTGTGGAGTCTCGGGCACTGCACGAAGCTCTAAGTCTGTTATGCGTTGATGTAACTATTGGATACCTTCTGTGAGCTGCTCCACTTGCTGCATGACTCGATCCTCTGCCTTTATTTATATGAATTTCATAGAGCAAAGTTCTCTATTGACCACTTCTTTTCCTTGCTATATCTATTCTTTTTCTTCATCGAACTTCGCTTGGAGAGCAATCTTTTCTTTTTCTGTAGTTCAACGCTACTCTACAAGTACTCCTTGCACTTGCGTCAAAGCCTGGGTGGCTTGTTATGTTTCCTCTTTTGCTCAGTGAAGGAGATTTTCGACTATATCAGCTAGTCGTTGGAGTTGGGTTGGATCATCTCCCAACTCTGGTTCTCCCGATGGCAGGGGCGCAGTGGAGACTGTGCGACTGGACTTAAGGGCATGATGTACCCCTCGGAGTTCAACTTCAATTCTATCATACATTGCTTCCTGCTTGGCTACTTGTTTTTCTGCTATTTCCAGTGAAGAATCGTTCAGGGCTGATATGATGAAGTCAAAATCGTCGGAGGTGAGGACAGTTTGCATATTGGTCATGGTGGATTTTGACTTCTTCCAGGAAGAAGGTTTCGTGGGGTAAACCTTCCTCTTCTTCAATGGATCAACATCATCTCTGGGTGGTGTTACTTCATTGGGCTTCTATCCATATTATACTTCGTCACCA
This sequence comes from Picea engelmannii, assembly GCA_009831015.1. NCBI lineage: Eukaryota > Viridiplantae > Streptophyta > Pinopsida > Pinales > Pinaceae > Picea > Picea engelmannii. Next base: position 87,128 of record ML825978.1, on the reverse strand, counting down.
CCCCTTGGTCAGGTGATATAGAAGTAGTCTTCCCCAAGGTGTTGCTTAAGTCTTGAACCTCTTCAGTCTGCTTCATTTTTCTAGGTCCGGGTGTCTTTTGTTCTTTATGTGTGGTCTCTAGGCTATCAGGGTTGGACATCTCTACAGGGTTGGTGGGAATAAGGAGGTTAGCGGACCATTCCTTAGTGATTTCCTCAAGGTCTTCTTCTGTAAGCTTATAATATGCCTGGAGCTGCTCTTTATGTTCATCTGCACGCACTGTAATGTAGGTGAAGTGCATATCTGCACTAAACTTTATTAGGGGTCAGAACCTCTATAAGGTATTTGGAGTCATGCGAGGCTCGGCTTTGATGGATCTCTGTAGCTGGAGGTAGTATGTATGGAACACAACATTTGACTGCCAATGTTTGTTCATATCAGTTGAATATCACAGGGTAGCGAACTTCACAGCAAGCGGTTCGGATGACTCTATGTCTGGGAAGGTCGCTCCTTCCGGCATCTCCCAGGCAACAAATGCAATGAGGACCAAGAGCTAACTAAAATGAAATTCATAACCATGATCCTGTGCTTCTCGGCAATCTAGTTCCAAATGGTTAACTAGGTATTTCTCCCAGTTCATCTATAGGCCTTTCACGCACTTCCCTGTGAGGTCAATGACAAAGCCAATGGCCTGCATAGGTAGGCTCTTTCTTACTAACTTTCCAGCTATCAGTTGACATGCAAGGTGCACTGCGCCACTCTGCATGGAAGCTACCTTGTAGCCTCTTGTTCCCTTCTCGACATCGCCATAGGTGTCCTTCATCTTCTATGCTAGTGCACGATCTGTGGCTTTTCCTGGATAAAAGTTCTGAGGGTCAGGTCCTTGCATACTTAGGCCTGTGATCCTATGGATCAGTGTTGGGTCAATTGTAATGCGACAGTCTAGCCATAAGTAGCCACCATGGTAACACAACAATAGCAACTTGACATAGGCGCTCACTTCCTAGTGTCTTCCAAAGTGTGGTATCTTCATGATGTTCAATGGGGTGGACTACGTGAGGTCCATAGTCCACTGCTAAGGGATGATCTTCGAGTTCTTCCCTTTAGTTCTGGTTAGGTACTTGTATGGGGCGAGCATACCATAGACCTTGCGATCTCTGAGGTTGAAGTCATTGAATTTTAGTGCTGTGATCTTATCCTGGTATTTTCAAATTGCGAGTATCCTCTTCGGGAGGTACGTAGTAATTATGGTTCACTCAAAATTGCGTGGTAAACTATCACAATTCACCGCACCAGCTAGAGGTAGAATTTAATCAGGAAATATGGTTGGAATCAATTTTTCATTTGCGAGGTCGTCTTTATGCTTGGTTCTCTTTTCTGCTGATGGCCGCGATGGTCCGACTCCATGAGAAGTCGACAAAGAAGCTTGCACCATTCTCATTGATGAAGCTTGTACACCTGCAGACATTGACATGACTCTTTCAATCATGAGTTTGATGAGAACTTCTTCAACAAATTTCTCTACAACGCTCAACTCATCTGACATGCACGCTCGGGGTTAACAATATTGGGTTCAAAGAGTAACTTAGACACTACAATAGGATAGAGGGAAATAACGCAATGGTCACTGTGTAAAATCAACAAGTTTTTGGGATCAAATTCATGGTTAGCAAAAGTGTTCTCGGTGCATGGTGCGACGGGATAAATAGAATACTTGGTAACAGATCTCTTGCAACGGCCAAGAAACCTTCATTAACTTTGTTCTGTCCATTACAGCGTGGTTCAACGGTCTGGTGGCAAACCATAAATGCATTTCTACCCATTCGATGGGTTGATCGAATGGTTATATTGTTCCCAACGGTTATATTGCTTCGCCATGGCGAAGTGCCATGTGACGTTGTTATGATATTCCGACAGTTCCAATTTTGCAAATTTTCCTTCTTCAAAGTTCTCTCTGGAACCTTCTGTAACTTGTCGATCTTAGCTCTCTTCTTACTTAGCTTCCTAGACTTCTTCCCAGTGAACTTTGTCTCGGTATTCCTTTTTCCATTCTAACTCTTATCTTCTTTTGGACTAGTTACTTTTCATTGTTGAGATTCTTTCCTAAGGTTCGAGGGTGATACTTCTTCTTTATCTGGAATAGGTACTTCAATATTCTGTGGGTTTTCTAGTGTTCTTGCAACTTCGACATTCAGGTCTCTGGTGTTAAATAGCTTCGATCTGTTCTTCTATTCTTCAATCTAGTGTGTGATCCTTCTAGTCATGAATTCTTTTAAGTCTTGCTTCTGCTACTCTAAAACTTCTTCTTCTTCTTTCCTTGTGGCTTGATTTCTTTCAATCCAAGTTTTTCCGAGAAACATAGTAAATGGAGCGTTGTTCTCAATAAATTTAACAATATCAAAATTCTCCTCTGTCGAAGTCCCATTGGCATGTATAGGTATCTGGGTGAGCTTTCCACATAGGTTTATCATCTTTCCTCTAAAAAAAACTATTCCTCCCAATGAAAGAGTCATAGCAGGCTTCCCTAAAATTTCCCAAGTTCTTTCTATCATGATATTTACTTGTGTTTCCTCATCTAGAACACATTCAACGTCGAAGTCTACTATTCTTTCTTCAAGGCATTCTTTTTCTTTAAAGAACTCTGATAAACTGACATGTCAGTGGTCATTCAAGGTTTCTTTTATTTGTAGCAATACTTTCTCTGATTCTTTCTGGGGTTCTTCCATCATCATAGTTTATGGATCTACCTTAGGGTTTTCTTGTCTCATGTTCATTCCTTCAATTTTAGCAATCATTCTAGGGAAATCCAATACTTCATGGTCCATAGCTTTGCAACAAAGACAACTAGGTTTTCTCCCAGGGCATTTCTTAGCAATATGTCTCGGTTTTCTGCAACTGTAACAAAGGGTTAATCCTCTCTTTCTTTTAAATGATCCCCAACCTTTCCTGTACTGCCCACTAGGATCATGGTAGCTAACTTGCAAACATTTCTTTCTAGGATCCTGCATCCAGTTATTAGTCCAAATATTCTTTTTATGTATAGGTATAACATATCTTTCACTAGTCTTATCAGATCTACACATATCAAACCTTTTTTCATCTATTAGTGCCCTAGTTTTCAAGCTAGGACCGAATCTATCAAACATACCTAGATCCATACCGTTGAAACAAAAATTTCCACTTATCTTACTTCTACAAAGAACAAATCTTTCAGATCTAAAACTTTTCACTATTATTATTGTTGTGCTGCTTATATGTCTAATATAATGCACTCATTAATTATCAATCCAGGATTCATAATCAACAGAGTTACAAGACACCAGTAAGAAAGGTAATTCCTAATGTCACGAGTATAGAATCAAACTAGATTATGTATGCTGGAAAAAAATCGAAATAGCAAATTACAATGCACTTTGGTTGTCCTTCACAGAGAGGCTATCTATTCCATTATGGCACATGCAAGTATGAGATGGAATTGGTTTGATAGATCAACTCCGATGTTTGACCCAGAAAACTAATTATGTAATCCACACTTTCTAAATGGAAATCACACATCAATCGACATAGCATGGGTAGTTCAACAATCAATATGTTGGTTTTGCTGTGGTTCACAATGAACTTCACTAGTTCTTCTCCAAGTAGTTTTGACTATTGCTGCCAACAGGTATGATCACTCAAGGAAATCAAATTCATGAGAACAGAAAACAGAGCATATGAAAAAACAAAGCAATTAAAGATCTAAGCAATTATAGAATGGAAATATTAATCTAAGTTGTATTGTTATCATCTAACAGAGTTAAAGCTTTAGCTAATTCACTGTCTATACTACCGAAAACAAACACTAATGCTAATCTATGAAGAGGATGACCTTTGTTGGGCGGTGGGCCCTTGCCGCTTCAACATGTCAGTTGTTGAAGTCTACAGGAAGCTTTCTTTTAAGACACACATTACTCTCACTCACACTTCAAAACATAAAATCAAAACTCTCTTTAACAACTCAACTCATTCTTAATCATAGATAATCAGAATATGGAGATAAAATGACATTCCATTAATCTTTACTCAGAAAATATGTTCTGTACTATCATACGCAGCTTACATATCGATAATATGTTAACTCTTCTACTCTTCTACCATCCTTGCCATGACTATTTAATAGTCTGAATCGTGAAACACAAGGACGTGAAGTGATTTGCAAATCAATCAGTTGTTTAAGTTTAATCATTCGGTTACATCTTTAGCTTCATCCTCATGACACGAAGTGCATGAGGATGAGGCAATTAACAAACTGTTCTTATCATAGCCTTGCTAAACGAATCAACATCCACCAATTGACTTAGGCAAGATCTGGCACTTAACTTAGTGCATTAGGCTCTTCCATATCAGTACCAGATCGTAATAGGCAGATGGTACCAGATCACGAAAGGGTGCAAAAGGTGGTACCAGATCATGATAGAGTGTGGTCGATGGTACAAGATCATAACAGAGCGTGTTCGTTGGTACTGAATCACAACAGAGCGTGTTCATTGGTACCGGATCACCACAGGTAAGATTTAGTACTGAACGCATTTGGTACCGGATCACCACAGGTAAGATTTAGTACTGGACGCATTTGGTATTGGATCAAACAACAACAATCTTGGTGTGCAGGTATCGGATCATGACAAAGATACAGGAATGCTAGACATCTAGGGGTCAAAGATTCACATATGAAAAATTGAGCATTAGTACATGAAATATTTAATTCCTTAACTCAATAAACCACAAAATACATGAATTAACCATACTTTACCTTATGACCTTAATACTGGCAATTGGTAGCGTTCTTGTCATTCACTCAAGCTTTAGGTAGGTCTAAAAAGGTATAGGTGAAGAGTAAAATAGGGTAATGAGAATGTCAATTTCAGGTCTCAACACTTACCTTTATCAGAGCACAGAGCTTGTAGATGTTACCTCTTTTCTTCATATCAGGCTTCTTTCCTAAGCACAGAGCTTGCATATCTTATCTCTTTTCTTCAGATTGTGATTCTTTCTTAAGCACAAAGCTTTTATAAATCAAGTAGAATACTGTGCACTAAAGCAACAGATCTACGCACAGAGATTCCATGGTTTCAATTCAGATCATCGCACAAAGCTTCTTCTTCCTCAGTTCCCAACAATCATAGTTTCAGGTCCCAACAACAGAACCATTTGTTGGCACAGGGGCAGACCCAGGGTTCAACACTACAATGACGCACCAACAAAACCCTAACTACCGGCCCTTTCAGAAACACTTGCGAAGCAAATGAAGTCTCACCCAAGGTAGAGGAAGGGGTGGTTGCAGGACTCAGGTGTCTGCAACCTTAGCTGGGACACAGATCTTTGATTGTAATACTTAACAGAGCACTTAGCACTGATAGTTCATCAATATTTAACCACTATCTACTACACAAATGAAATAGAGCATCGCATCATTCACTCAGATCTGATGTATCTAAGAACTTATCATGAAGAGGTAGATTAAATCTAGCAGATTCAAGCACTAACCATATTCACATAGGTCAGATCTACACTCATATACATCACTATCACAAAGCATAAACAGATCTATCTATCTGCATCAAATCACTTAGCAAGTAAAGACATAAGCACATCAAGACATTGCACAAAGCAAAGAAACACAACATGTATGTGGTTCACCCCCACCCTGGGGCTACATCCACCAACTCTTCTTCTCTATTATATTTTTCAAGCTTCTTACAGGCACATAGCATCAAAATCCTACTCCGCAGAAGATAGGATATCTGCGCGCACTCCACCAGATCCTCCTCCTTTGAGCTAGGGTACAGCACCAAGCCTTCTTACAATTACTTGCACGTAGCTCTGCAAGTCTCACATAGTATGCACAAGCATCTACAATCCATACTTAGCACTTAGCTCAACATCACACAAATATGCATATCTCCACTCCTTAAATTGCCTAGACATCTATTTATACATTAAAAAATAGGCCTAAACATGGGTAAACCCATGGGCCAACATCCCATACCCATTACATAATCCCAAATCTCAAAAAGGATCCAAAAATGGGTTGAGATCCCCTGATCTCTGCTTCATCTTCGACAGACTGTCGAAGTCCCAAAATAGGTCAAACTTGACAAAGGATCTCCCAAAACTTGGTCAAGGGCCAACACTCCTTCCTTGATTTAGGTCCAAGCACAGATCCTTACACAGTCTGTGCAAAAAGCACTACATATGACTTGCACTTAGCTCTGCAAGTCTCAACATACACTACACACAAAGCCTCTTACAATCTCTTCAACTTTTCATAGCAGTCCTTCTCCCCCCTTCTCTTCTTACATCGCCTAGACTTCTATTTATACATTACAAAAGGGCCTAATCATGGGTAAACTCATGGGATGACATCCCCATACCTGTTACATAAGCCCAAAACCCAAAAATCCCTAAAAAGGGGCCTAGATCCCACGATCTCTGCTTCGACTTGCACTCCGCCTTTGATAGACTGTCAAAGTACCAAAAGTAGGTCAAGCATGACCAAGGATCCTCAAAACTTGGTCAAGGGCCAACAATGACCAACCATTCAAAAATACCTTCTTTGGACTTGAAGGCAATTTTCCATACATATGTCTGCTCTATTGGGATTTTATGGTAGCCAGACTTCAAATCAATCTTAATGAATTATTTTTCCCCCTTGAGTTGGTCAAGGAGGTCATCAATTCAGGGAATCGGGTACACGTTACTAACTATGATTTTATTTAGGGCCCAATAACTGATGTAGAGTCACCATGTCCCATATTTCTTCTGTACAATCATGATTGGTCTTTCACACGGTGATGAGCTGGGTCAGATGTGCCCCTTTTGGAGCAGTTTTTGGATCCGATGCTTGATCTCCTCATTTTCTGACATAGAGCGAGGATAAACTAGACCCTTGGGTATTGGTTCTTTGGGGGTTAGATTGATTGAATGATTGACCTAAAAGTGTAGAGGTACCCCAATGGGTGAGGAGAATATGTCTTTATATTCTTCCACAACCTTATCCACTTGATTTTTCTATGTGGAGAGATCATCCGCGGAGGACATGGATGTGGCTGCAACCTTTCACTCACTTTGAGATCAAATCACAGAAAAAACAAACTTCCTGGTCTAAGAGATGACCTTCCTGCATTGCTTGGCAGAGATCAAGGAAATGGCAGTAGGTGGGACTACCTCGGGTAGCTTGTACAATTTCCTATCCAAAGTAATAATAACACTGTGAGGCCTAAACTCATATACAACATGATGTTTCCATAAAGAAGGTTGGCCCAAAAGAACATCACAAACTTCAAGGGGAGAAACATCACACAATACCTCATCTTTGAAGGGATCGATGTCATAGGATATTGTTGGCTATTATGAAGATTTCTTCCTTGCCAGAGCCATCCAATGGTGTATGGTTGTGGGTGCAACATTGTTGGCAAGTCCAACTGCTTGACAAACTCCACTGATATGAGGTTCTTCTGGATATTTCTATGAACGATGAAGTGTAGTGGAGAACCCTTCACCCGCATCTATGAATGAAAGAGGAACTCACCTTCCTCTGGCTCATTAGGTTCACCGGGATGGTCTTGGTGGTAGCAATGGTGGAACTAGTTTCTGTGTCAATAATTTTTCTCCCCTTTTCTAGTTATGACTCTAAGTCAGAACCCACATCTTATTTAGAGGATTTCACCTTTTCCACCAATGGCTTCTTTGAGTGACAATCAATAGTGTTATTCCATGGGCTCTTATGAAATTCGCACCACTTCCCAGTGTCTTTCTTTGTCTTTCAATTGTCCTTCTTTGTTTACATCTTAGACTGGTTGTCCTGAGACTTTCCATTTTTTCTTTTCCCTTTGTTCTGTGGGTTGGGGCTACCTTTGCCCCACTTCTGCTATGAGGGGTTCTCAGAATCAAACTTATGCATCTTTTGTTTAATCTTCTACTCGATTTTGACATCATATAGATAGGCCGCACCCAAGGAAGAGATATCCAGAAACTCCATTTTTTTTCTGGATGTATCTATGCAGACCATTGCGGTAATTGAGCACCATATGTCGCTTAGAATATTTGATACCCATGTTGGTTCACAAGGTATGGAAGACATTGGTGAACTTTGGCACTATTTGGTCTCTTTCCTGTTGTAGTGTGGCCCATGTTGTATAGAAATTGTTATAACTTCCAACATGGTAGTATTGTTCCCTAATAGAATATTTGAAGGAACCCCAAGTGGGTTCAACTATAAATAATGTAGATCCCTCTATTTCCTTTTTCTCACAGAAACTCTCCCACCAATCTTTGACTTGGGGGATGACCTTGAGGAGTGTAAATGTAATATTTTCTCTACTGTAAAAGTTGTGGACAGGAAAATACCCTTCTATAAGGTTTAACCATTTTTCTATGGCATCCACATCTATTTCACCTTCAAATATAAGAATATCAAAATTGATTTGTACCTTGAAGGGGGTGGCGCCTCCGCTTGAAGTAGATGTGTCGCTTGTCGGTAGCCATCAAAGGATTTGTGAAAAGTTGTCCATTATCTTGTTCCTTTGTCGCTGGAGGGATTCCTTGAGAAATTTTTTGAAAGGATCTCCTGTCCCATCGTCTTTATTTTTTCCCTCCATCGAATTTTTCTTGGGCGTGCAAGAGAATTTTTCCTCAATAGAAACAAGCTCGAGACCCAACTCTCTATACCCTGACTTCGTCAGGGACATGCACTAAAAATGATAAGGAGCAGACTGCTCTGATACCACTGATCCATATTTATGAGAGAAACAAAATGAAAACAAAGATTTATAATATTAACATAGAGACACGGTGAAAAATAACACAAATACAGTAAAACTTTACTTCTATTAAATAATAAATATCTTGAAACTGTAAATGCATACTAAAACAATCTTGTTAGAATGGTGGCAGCTTATCTTTGAGAAGAGATGTGACAGATACACTCATTCACAGGAAGATGAGTACAATGAGGCTCCAAATTCATTTTTACATCAAACATGAATTCCAAAAACCTATACATCCAAAAACCTAATCCTAGGAGATGAAGCACCAAAAGTCATGTGGACCCCATTGGGGTAAGTTGGTACATCAACTTCCCGAGGTTGTAAATTTTTCATACGATATCCATTTTAGGTGCACAATAGCCCATTGGAAAGGTATATTTGAGTAAAACACATTAATCCATCACATTCTACCACCATCCACATTGTGACTGTGGTCGGACAAAAAAAACGTTGTTTAGGACCTGAAAAGATAGAAACAAACTACCAATATGAAAACTAAAATTACCAAGATGACATCTGTATGTGATCTATCTAGAATAGGTGAGTGGCTATCGATATCCACCTATATAAAATAGTCCAAGGATGGCCTTCATTACCACCTATCCAAGTGTTAAAATTCCTCGGCATTATCTTTTCCTTTGAGGCTTCCCCAAATGAGCTACCAAAAAATGTATTGGCCAAAGTCCTAAAATTTTGATAAATGGAACTTGAATCCCTTATCCCATGTAGGGGAATATCAAATCTGTAATAAAGTGATAGTTTCTACCCATGTCTATTACTTTCCATGTTGGTTCCCTTTTTCCCATGTTTTTGCCAAGCTAGAAAACCGTCTTAATTTTTTTTAAGGGCCAACTCTAATAGAGTCAACGATTTTCATAGAGTTAGTTTGAACCTTTGTTGCACCCACAAAGAAAAAGGAGGATCAATTATTCAGGTCATATGAATTCAAATCCAATATTTTTTACCTACATAGATCAAGATCATCACAAAATTGGAAGGGAAAGGGCCATTGCAAATCCTACTCATAAATTGCATCACCTTGGAAACCCACTTGGCCAAAATATATGGAGTAATACAAATGTTCAAACCCTTTTGACCACTCCATCACTTGTTTCCAATGGGAGGGAACATTTGTATTTAAAATCTATTGGAAATCTTGGGACGAAATTAATCACGAGTTGATGTTGACTGTGACTCACTTAGTGTTGGGATTTTTTTAATGACCATTATCTATGGTGGTCCCAAGTGGTTCCTCAAATGGGAAATCTACTCATTGAATTTCACCAATTATCAGCAAGGAAAGGAATCTGAGTCTAGAGTGACCTATATAATAGTGAAAACATATATTGGAAGAATTGGGAAAACTTAAAGGAGAATGCTTCTCAATTCTATAAACACAATTATTCTAGAAAAGGTTTAGAGATTGATCCCAAATAACCTATTCCTTAAACTTGGCCTTCTATGACCTTGGGCATGGTGGAAATATTTTCAACGAAGACAAAAATAAAATAAAATAAAATAATGTACAATTTGGTCAATGGCTACATGTGTTTCAAATAGGCGTGGGATAGAGAGTAATATTAACAAAATCTAGAGAATAAAATCTAAGGAAAAGACATGGTTTGGTGAAATCTATATAGAAGTGGCACTTGGATCTTAAAAATCCTTTCCCTCCTTGGTACTTGATACATGGTGGCCTAATTTTGATGATTTTTCCTTTAAA
>ML825978.1:58885-74273 GCA_009831015.1 Picea engelmannii | reverse complement strand
ATGTTATTCAAGTAAGGTAAAACCTAAAGGGCACTCCCCTAACCTCTCTACGCACTCTGAAGCTTCAATCCACTTACGATACTAGCATAGATCATGTCACAATGTAAGAGAACATCAAGGGACATGAAGGTGTTGTCCCCGAGCAAGAATTGATGTCTTTTGGATTAACAATTTCCCCATTGTTCCTTTGGCCATTTGCAAACTAAATCACATTAAAGAACCCACGTATGGAAACAACAAATAGAATCCCATAATGGTTGAGCTTGATCCCACCACTAAACAATGGATACTTCCTTGCAAGGAAAAATACAATCCTCCTAGTGTGAGATTAATTTCTACACAATATTTATAAGTTTGCTTGCTCTACCTACATAGTTTGTTTGTTTATGTGTTTAGTGTTTTCTACCTTGGGATTTATGGAACTTTAATTTTGGTGGCCCTACATGGACAATTTTTATTGGATAGAATTTGTGTCAAGTTTGACAATAGCTTATGGTGGTGGATTGGTTTGAGGAAATATCTCAACCATCCACATGAAGATATCAACTTTATGTGAATATATCAACTTCCCCTTGAGACTAGGAAACCAAATGTTATGTATCTCTCACAGCAATTAGTTTCCTATTGCAATGAAAAATATAATAAAACAGGAGTACCTAAGCCCACAATAAGTGTTAATCATTTAATTTTATCTTTTCGCCTTTAAACCCAAAACTTCAACAAGCCTTTTCTTTCGTGTATGAAGTCCATTTGACCTTGTTCAAATTGTGTCGGAAATTTTCCTACAAGCTCTTCATTATGTGGATGATCTCGACATAAATGAAAACCAGTTGAACGTGAAGATCCTCCTAGATCATACCTCCCCACAAAAAATAACTTTTGGTCCACCAAAATACTAGAGGGTGGCTTCATTTTCTCTCTCTTGGAGGTTGATTTATATTTTCTCCATGTTGCTCGACATTCTCAAAAAAGGCAAGAACTATGCTGCATATTATGTGATGTTATAAAAGGTCATCACTTGTACAATTTTCCCTTCTTCGGATCTTACATGCAATTTGTAGGCACCATCTTTGTCAGTGGTTCCACTAGTACTTTCTTGCGATTGCTAGGATGATAAAACCTACGATGGAATTCCTAAAATCCCTAGAATTTTAGTTTAGGAATTACTTGTATGAAATGTTCAATTGTATCAAGTTGTTGATTTAAGATGAGTTTTAGTCATGACTACAATCAATTGAGAATTTTCCTCAATCTTGTCGACAAGAACATATAGTGTTTGGGAAAGCAAAGCACTGTTGTTTGATGTTACACCTACCAATGGTGCCATCCTCCAGAATCTTCTATCATAGCACCAGAATTCCCTGCCAATTCCTGCATCATATATCTCATTAGGAAATTATTTTGTTGCTTTGTTAATAATATCAATGCTATCATCCGCATGTGAGATCCATACGGGTTCTCTCAATTTTTACATTCTCATTGATTCTTCCATGGATAGAAAAACTAAATCAACAACCATAGTTTTTTTCACCTTCCCACATACTTGGAAGCTATACTAGATATCTGATCAATCTCCTCTACAAGCCTCTCGTTTTCCATCCACGTGGCATGGAATTTGGATTTTAATACCAAAGATGCTCGTTCAGTGATATAGATTAGGCTGATGATTTCAGAAAACACAACTCCAATACTTGTTGGAATAATTCTTACAATAGAATTGGTTTGGATTTGGTTTGAATCTTTTGAAGATTTGTTGGAGGTGTTTGAGAGATTCTCTCAAACTCTCTCTCTATGTTTAGAATAAGTTGGATCTGAATCCAACTATATAATTTTGTTGTAATTGTGTAGAAAGGTAAGGTAATATAAATTATCATTTGTGTGTATAATTTTGAACTATGTATTCTCTTCAATTTCCTAAGTTGGTATCAGAGCTCATCTTCAATTTCCTAAGTTGGTATCAGAGCTCATCTAAGCCCGACTCCCTTATGGGAGGGCTTAGGAAAATGGAAGAGGCTTGAGAATTGATCCTCTATATAGGTGTGTGCAGATTTCTGTTGTATGAGAAAATATTCCAGTGTGTAGATTTTTTTGTGTGTGTATTCACTGCCATTGGAGAGCCGCTTGCTAAACTTACTGCATGGAGCAGGAGACATCATTGTAGAGTGTAATACGTCACCTCCATACATTGACCAATGATATGGAGTGACCTGGTGTGTAGAACAAAGAGAGGTGTTACTTGTGTGTTTTGACAGCAAGTACAGAGCATCCTGTCATGTTGAGTAGCTATCATTTGCAGAACTCACATTGGAGTTGTGCAAACAATTGTCCATTGTCTTGTGAGAGAGGGAGTCACAGTGTTGTGGTTGTCATCTTGAATAATATTCTCGAATGGATGGCCACGGTTATAAAATCTAGGTCGAAAGGAACTGGGTGTTGGGAGAGTTTAAAGTTGGCAAAGGCCCTATCATAACTGTTGTGAATGTTGTTGCACGTGGTTTGAATGTCAAATATATAAAATGTGTCATTAACTATGACTTTCCTGGTTCACTTGAAGATTATGTATTCCTATTCACCTTTTGAAGGTGTACGAATGTGTCAAAAGAGAAAAGGGAATTTATATTAATTAATTATATTAATTGATGTGTAAGAATTTTATTTGTAAAATTTTCTACTTCAGAATCAATCAATGAATAGAGTAGTGTAAGTCAAATTGGTGGTTCTCAATGTTCTTCGGTGCCAAGAGAACAATCTATTGATTTGACTATGATTACTGTCTGTTATATGTTGGTAGATCTCATTGTACTTCGTTGCTTTAAGGTCATCAAGGTATCCTTGTATATATTATTGTATGTGTTTAACAAGGTCAGTTGTATGATTGACTGCTGAAAATATCTAGTAATTAGATCGCTCTCCTATATAACTGCCGAAATTTTCTCTTCGAGGGAATTTCATAGATGGTAGTGTATCCATAGGATAATTTAGTGTCGAGACTATACTTTGGAGTAGTCAAGAAGCGTCAATTCTACAAATTCATCAATGATGGTCAGAAGCATTGTTGTCTTAAATGAGTTGAAAAGGAAGCTCAAAATTCTTGGATGATTCTCATGAAGAATTCGCCACGAGATAATAATTTTTCTTGCAGCTCTTACTTCTTATCCTTAGAAAATTGCAATCTACTTCCCAATTCAGAATTTTCCTTCTAAATATATTGATTTATCTCGTCAATATCCTAAAGTATTTCTCTCTTTAGAGATTTTCCAATAGTTTTCCTTTTGCAACCAATAAACGTTCACTTCCAAACTGCAAATGCAATAAATGGAATCTAGTCTAACAAAAAACAGAAAAATGTTAACACCCTTTAAACAACATATTTTGATACCAACTTGATCTGAAAATGGGCAATTTAAAAAATGACTCAGTTTTTCTCCATTCCAAATACTTATTAGATTTCTGACTTTTCCATTCTTCACAAGAAAATTTGCAATATAATATTTAAAACAAAAATTAAAGCAATTAAGCACATAAAAACAATATGCAAAACAGATTGTTAATGGAGTTCACCCTTGTGGGCTACATTTAAAACAGAAAATAAAGCAATCAAGCACATAAAAACAATATACAAAACATATTGTTAACGGAGTTCACCCTTGTGAGCTACATCTCCGAGTCTGCATCAAGCAATGAACCATTTTCTATTTCTTCTCCCAAATAGGGATTTTTAATCTCCTTTACAAAGGGATAACAATCCACAAACAAGCCTAAAACTTGTCAATTCTCCTTTCCAAAGGGATATGAATTCACAAGCAAGCCTACAACTTACATACTCTCCTTCAAAGAGTTTATGAATCCTCTTTTCTTCCCCAATAACGATCTCTCAATTCACAAGCCTGCAACTTTCTTAAATAAGTCATTATTGTTGAGAACCACCTCAACATGTCAAGGAGGGAATATCTCTCAAGAACCCATAAATTAGGATTTAGGTGCAAATGAAGGGGTTGGTTTGAAAAAATATCTCAACCATCCCATGAAGATCTTAACTTTGCCTTGAAACTAGAAAATTGAAATGTTACTTAGCTCTCACACCAATAAGCTTCCTATTATAATAAAAAATACAATAATACATAAACACCTAAACTCAAAATAATTATTAATCATTTCATTTTTCCTTTTTCCCAAAACTTCAAGGAGCCTTTTTGAACTTTTCATTGTGTAGATAATCTTAGTAGAAATTAAAACCACTTGAATGTGAAGATCCTCTCGGATCAAAAGTACATGTTTTTTTTCATGTATATTAATGGCCATATGAAACGTTTTATTTAAAACAAAACAAAACATTTGGTCTCTAACGTTATCATCAAAAATCTCAACTTAGTGTCTCATACATTTTCAAATATAAAATTTTATTTAAGCATAGTCGGTTTTTTCTTAGGATTTAACATATGAAAAGCTTTTGTCACTATTCTATATCACTATAGCTTTTTAACCTTTTTTTTTTCCCACGAGAAAAATACTCTTTATATTCAAAAGGATATAAAAATTTACAAATACCATCTTCTCGGAAGGCAGCTCTCCTAGGAAGAAATGCTTAAAGCTTGGATCTATCATGACTGTCAAGACTTTCAACTCAAATTCTCATCTATGATTGGCTTCCGTTCAAAGGTTTTCAGACTAAAACTGTAAATGACAAATCAAATCTTTATCTTGTAGGTTGGTCCTTCATTTCCATCCTCCCATATTGTAAAGAAAATATGGCCCGATTGAAGATGCAATGCTTTTTTTGAAAGGGTATCCACCTCTCTGTTTTCCTCTCGAAAAATGTGATGGAAAGAGAGTTTTCTAAACAGCAAAGCCGCTTCTTTGGTTCTCTCTTTCCAGCAACCAAGGACTGCTACCTAGAAGTCAGCAAGACCATTCAACCAGTTGATAGTAAGTTTAGAGTCTCCAAGCAGTATCAACTCTTCGGTGTATCGGCTTGCCAGGACGAGACATGCCCATGCACCTAAAAGTTATGCCTTCATGTTTGTTCCTTGTCCACAGTTCAAGGTCCAACGAATGCTGGTGTGTGGGTTTAGAACAATTTTTCCTCCGGCTCCACAAAGAGCACCTCCTTGTTGTGAGGCTCCGTCAAACCAGGCTACTTTCCTGTCAGTAGGGAAGACAAAATTGTGCCAAAAGGGGGGCAGAGCCTTTACGATCTTAATAGAGTTTGTAGCTTCAGCAAGAAAGTGGTTTGATATTCTTTGTATGGAAGGTGTCCTCTCTTTAAAAATTGCTTTGTTCCTAGCCTTCCATACTTGCCAGCAGAGGTGGATGGGGAGCATTTTATGATTGTTGTTATCCATAAACCAACTGCGAAAGCATCCTTGTATATTGGTACCTGACCATGGGGAGGTGAACTTCAGCGTTGATGAAAGGTTTGACTAAATCGCTCGTATGGAGGAACAGTGATTGAAAACATGGAGCGTGGTTTCACTGGTGAACTTGCAGAGGATACAATGGTTTGGGCCCTCCCAGCCACGAGCTTGCAACTTTTCCCACACTAATAGCTTGTTTTCGATCAGGAGCCATGCAAAAAGTTTGAGCTTCATAGGGCAGTCGTCCCTCCAAATCCTCTGTCTCTAGCTATCATTTAGAGGTTTCCAGCTATTTGTTGCCAAAGCAAGATAGACATTTTTTGCATTGAGCTGGCCCGAGCCATCTCCTCCCGTCCAAAAAATTGAATCCGACTTATCTTGTAATCTTAGGCCAGACTCTTTGATAAGCTTGATGAAATCGTCCCATTCGGTTAAAAACTCGGAGTCCAGTTGAAGATCTGATCCATTGAGCCAAGTGTCACCTAACGGTCCTTCTGTGGTTTGATAGCAGAATTGATGCAAGAAGATGAGGCTCTTGGCTTGTAGGTGCACGAGGAGAGAAGGTGAGAGTAAGGCTTTTCTTCCCAAGCCCAGAAAGTTGTCTCTGCCAACTTCAATTAAGCATCCATTACTTAGATTTCATGAGATCCACTATAAAATAATCGAAAGGGAGGATAAGAGATGTTTCCAGGTCAGAGAGCCTTTTGTAGGGTGGCCCGAGGCGAATCTGATCCATAGGTGAACCAGAATATGACGGAGATATTTTGTAGTGATAACTCTATTCCATAGGCCCGGTTTCGTTAAAATTCTCCAAAGGGTGTTGGCCGTGAGCGCTTTATAAAAAAGAGGCAGATTTTTAAGGCCCCAACCTCCCATCAGCTTTGGTTTAGATAAAACCTCCCATTTGCTGAGATGATAACCTTTGTTCTTTTTACTGCCAGTCCAAAGGAAGGAGAAGATGAGTTGACGAAGAGAATTCAAAATAGTTGTCGGGATGTGGGCTAATGCCATCCAAAAAACTGGGATACTTTCCAGTACAACCTTTATCAGAACATACCTTCCTCCCATAGAGAGAAATCTGTTTTGCCAGTTGTGTATTCTGCCTTCAAATTTGTCAATTAGCCAGGTCCAGTCATGTTTTGTATAGATGGAGGATTTTAAGAAGTAACCCAAATAGGTAAATCCCTTCGATAAATCCAGAGATGTAATTCCATACAGCTCTTTTAAATATGTTTGCAGAGGTTCTTGGACATTTGAAACTAGGAAGACCGATTTATGGACATTGATTTCTAAACCTGAAACATCACAAAAGGAAATTAATATAGAATGAATGGTGGTCCATTCAGCAAGATTTGCATTCGATAAGATCAACACGTCATCTACAAAAAGGATATGTAGGATATGTGTCAGTCCCGCGACTTTTATCCCTTTCAATAGCCCATCTGCTTGTTTGTTCTTGAGTAAAATGTTGAGACCTTCCAGGATGAAAATGAAGAGAAGTGGTGAGAGTGGGCATCCCTGACGGAGCCCTCTCTCACAATGAAAATTCTTTGTTGCTTCACCATTGATCAGGATAGCCAGGGTGGCCGAGGAGATACAACCCATTATCCAATTCGTTGTAATGATGTTGAGGCCACTCTGTATGAGAATGAGATGCAGAAAGTTCTAGTTAATGCAATCGAAATCCTTTTTGAGGTCCAGCTTAAGAAGAATGGCCTTTAGTTTTTTTGTCTTTATGTTGTGTATGCATTCTTGTGCAACTCCAACGGCATCAAGAATCTGTCTTCCTTTTAGGAAGCCAAGCTGTTCTTCTGAGAGTGCCTTGGAGAGAAAGGGATGATGTCTTCTGGCAATGAGTTTTGAGATTATTTTGTAACAGAGGTTACAGAGTGATATAGGACGGAAATATTTAAACTGCCTGGGAATATTAGATTTAGGAATCAGTACAATAAATGTGTTGTTTAGCTGGGAGTTTACTTTCCCTCTGCTTCTCGGGTCCTGGGATTTTCTCCTTCTTAAAACCTTTTAAAAATTATAACAGTTCCTCCTTTGTACAGGGGGATTCTAAAGTTAAAGCCTCCTTGGATGTGACCAATTTTGGGTAAAGGCCAGCTAATTTTGTCTGAGCAGCTAGAGAAGGCTCTGGTGTTGCCTTGTAAAAATCTTTATAATGGTTGTAGGCCACAGTTTTGAGGTCTGCCTATGTATGGTGTAATAAACCGTTCTCATCTTCTATATCCCAGAGATACTTTTTTGATCGCCGAGAGCAGGCTATTCGGTGAAAGAAACTCATATTTTTATCCCCTCCAGCTAGCCAGAGTGATCTACTCTTCAATCGCCATCTCTCCTCATCATCCTGAAGATGTTTATTCCGGGCTTCCTCCAGATAGAAAATACTATAGTCAAGGTCCTCACGACTATGGTCCTGTAGCTTTTGTTTTAGAATGTTTTCCAGCTCCAGTTCTATACAGTTTAGCTCGTCCTGTTCCCTTTTCTTTATGTCCCTTAACTAGTGAATAGTCTGAGATTTTAGTCTTGTGAGATTTCTGATCAGGTTCCCTTGGGCGTCTTCAGGTAACGTGAGGGTACATTCATTCCAAACCGCATTTACCATAGTAATAAATGAAGTCTCCCTCAACAATAGGTGATTAAACTTGAAGGGTTGTCCCGTTCCATAATGGCCTTCCCCCATCTGTAAACAGATTGGCACATGGTCAGATAGGAAGGGTAGATTTACCCATGCGTGGCTACAAATGGAGGGCAGGAGTAGCCCCTCGACAATTAGAAATCGGTCGAGTCTTTTAGCAATACTAGCTGATCCTTGTCGTCCATTCCTCCAGGTAGGAAGAAGCTCGGTTGGCTTCATATCGATCAAAGAATTTTTGTAAAAAATATGATTAAAAAAGTTTAATAAAGGGTCAGACAACGCCTTATCTCCCCACATTTCTTTTGGGCTGGTAATTAAGTTGAGATCTCCAGCAAGTATGAGGTTCTTAGCCGCCAGTAAGCCCAGGTCATCAAGTCATTTCCAGAAGGCTTTACGGTCAACACAGGGGCCATATACATTGAGCAAATTGATAGATATGTTGAGTTCGTAGCATTTTCCGGAAAGTAAAATTCCCCCTGGGCTGAGCATCAGAGATAGGTCAAATAAGTTAGGGTCCTAAGAGGCTAGTAGGCCCCCGAAGTTTCCCACAGAGCTTGCTACGCAGGACAGCCAGTTCGGACGGAACTGATGCATAAAATCCCTGGCCACAGTTGCGTCCACTAGTGTTTCTTGTAGGAAGATGATTGACAGTTGAGTCTACTCGAGGAGTCTTCGCATGGAGGCTTGTTTCAGGGGTCCTCCAACCCCTCTGATGTTGAAGGATAATAGGATCACGATTTCCCTCTAGCAAGGGCTTTTAAATCTCTAAGCACCCTGTGATTTGGAACAGAAGTACTAGTGACTGATGACGATGATCCACTCAGTGTGTTCTTTCGTGCACTACGAGTTTTTAGTGGCGATAGTTCAAGTCCAATACCTTTTGACCAGGTAGGGTCCAAATCTGGTGAAGGAATAACTCTTGAAGATGAAGGCTGGTCAGAAAGATGTGAGGATGGTTGAACAATATTTTTTCCATTATAGGTCTGGATGGGTATCGAATCAAATGGGAGAGTGGTTGCAGGGTTAGCTTCCAGGAGCAGGCTATCTAGTTGGGTTTCAGATTGGGACGACTCTGTGTAGCTAGCTAGGGTAATTGAATCATGAGAAAATTCTGTAACTTAAGTGGGTTCAGTCACTGATTCTCTTGTAGGTGAAAGTGGGGGATGAGTAGAGCTGGTGATGACTGGTGGAAAAGGCTGGGGTGAGTTTGGCAGGGTAGAGGTGGGGATAGGTGAAGAGACAGGCTGAGTTGGTAGGGAAAACGATGGATCAAGAGGCAAAAAAATATCATCTGGATCAATAATGAAGAGCCTATCCCGGGCTGAGAGGGTATTGTATAGGGAAGGATAGAGGTTTTGGATCTTACCCACTAATGTGTCACCCGATGTAGTGTCGTCTCCTCGCAGACCGGGAGTCTCCTTCGCTGGCTGCTCTGGTGAAGAGATGTATCCATTGAAATATGGCTCTTCCGCTGGATCCAAATCAACTTTGGGAGGGGGGGATTTTGAACAGTCCCTTCTCAGGTGGTCGTTTCTACGGCAAAAAGAACAACGAAACGGGATACCAAGGTAGTCTAGGCGCTGAGAGTAGAGTTGATTACGCTAGTCTATCTCCAAAATTTCAGGAAGTCCATCCTGAATATCTATGTCCACATAGATCCTCGCCATTCTTCTGTCTGAAGCCTCTAGAGAGTTTGAATCTACCATTAGGAAACGTCCTAAGGAAGCTCCAATGAGTTCAAAAGCTCACTGGTTCCAGAGTTGTAGTGGGAGACATGGAAGGAGTACGCAGATGTGTCTGTGGCTAAAGAACTTCGTGGATGGGTTAAAGCCAAGTCTCTAGCGTTTAAGCATGAGACTTCCCCCATCAATAGGCCAGAATCTTCCCAGGATCAAAGCAGTATCTTTTGGAGTCTTGAAGATAAAACCTAACCACCCATTTTGTAGCAGATGTATCTTAGGCAGGTAGACAAGGAGTGGTTTCCAGTTATTTTCGATCCAATCCTCCAACTTCTGGTTACATTTTTCTTTATATGTGAAATGCCCTACTAGAGCGCACAAGGCTAGGTTGCACGCCTCTGATAGTCCAATATCCATTCCAAGTATGAGCTTGGGATGTTTTCGTTTAGGTTTCCAAACCTTTTGTGGTCGCTTACGGAAACCAGAAATTTTGTAAGATGGGGAATCGTCCGAGATCCTGCTACCTGGTTGAGATGTTCTCCCCCCAATTCCTGTTCCAAACTGTGTTAATCCTTCATGAATTCTCTTCAGTTTTCTTGGTGATCTAGTAGGAGCTCCTTCTAAAATGGAATGTGAAGTTTTGGCATTCGCAGGAGCTGCAGACAGTTGTGTCAGACTGGCAATGAAGAGGGGATTATTGGGTCTGGAGTTCAAAAGTGGAGTCTCACCAGAGCGGTTATTAAAACGGAAATGCCTAGTGCAGAGGTTATCTATCTATGGTAAGAATTTCGGGTGGTCCCATGGGTCTCCCAGACCCCCTGTAGTAGGATTTGTGCACTTAGGCTCCATTGGGCAGCTTTAATAGATTCCAAACAGGGTTTATGGAGAACTAGGAAAGTCTAAAAAGTCATTCGGGAGCGGGGGCCCCATCCTTGTTTGGCGAGGCAAGTGGGAAGCAGAAGGAATTTTTAATAGAGAGGAGAGCAACAAAGGGACACGCAGAGGAAGTCAGATAGATCAGATAGAAGACAGGAAGACAATAGTCTTGGAAACAACAGCCCAATGCTTTAAACAAAAGCTCAAATGACGGGTTCAGGGTATAGCTGTCTGATGTTAAAAGTGTAAAGACTGAATCCTGTATAAAAGGTGAAGCCTAGAAAAAACTGTATAATACCTCCCACTAGACGCCAAGAGTTGGTAGGAGCAGTCCGTCAGTCTCTGTAAAGGAGACAGTCCTATCAATGCACTGAGAGATCGCTCAAGCCGAGAGGGCAGAGTCTTTTATCTTTCGTGGGCGCCAAAATAACCAGTTTCAAGTTCAAAATCACCATCGCTAGTTTCAGGTTCAAAATCGCCATCACCACGATCAGTATGAAGTTTTGAGCTTTTTAACCTTGGGACAAGACCCATTGTTTCCTACATTTTCAACATATAAAATTTTATTTAAACATAGTCGATTTTTTCTTAAAATTTAACATATGAAAATTTTTTGTCACTATTCTATATCACTATAGCTTTTTAACCTTGGGACAAGGCCCATTATTTCCTAGTAATTAAAACTATGCTATGATATCAATAATTTTATGAGACAAGATCTTTGCAATGATCCTCTAAATCATATTATAGAGACATATTATACAAAGATTATATGACAGTGCTTGAGGTTCTTTTGTTGTTACTTTAAAAACTAATGTTGTAAATTTAACTTTAATAAATAAATAAATTGTTTCCATTTCCTAAATTTTCATTATCATTTCCTTAAAATTAAAAAATTTGATTAATATTGACTACCACATATTTATCAAATAAGGACATTATCCACAAGTTATTTCCGCTTTTTTTTTTCTTATTTTATTAATGTTGAAGGAAACTCTACAATATGATTTAGTTGTTCCTTTAAATTAGAAATAACAAGTTAATTCAAATTAGGACATTTATCCACAAGTCATTTCGACTTTTTTCTTATTTTATTGATGTTGATAATGGAAACTTTACAATATGGTTTAGTTGATCCTTTAAATTAGAAATAACAAGTATGTTTGAGAAGTAATATTATAAAAGTTAAGGATAATTTTCCAAATACCCTTCTCACAATATTTTATCATTACACTTGTAATCAAGTTTTAGATTATAAATTACATATGTAAGATTTTTTATCTTTTCATTATAACATTACAAAGGTATGAAAAAAATTAAATATTGTGTTATTTTATGTTTTACATATTATTAAAAAAAATATTCTTTAAATATTTTATATTATAAATTTAATTATTTTTTCTCAAGGAAAAAAGCGTTTTATTTTCATTATAACATTACAAAGGTATACAAAAATTAAATATTATGTTATTTTATGTTTTACAAAGAAATATTTTTATATTACAAAATTTCTTATTTTTCCTCACATAAAAAAGCTTTTATATTTATAGAGATATACATGTTACATTCATTCAAAACAACCTATAGAGGCTTACTACTCTTCGCTATCATAACAAGCTATACCTCTTCTTACTATATATGTTGTCTTACAAGAACTTTACAAAAAGAATATTGTCTTCTCTTGTTTAATCATAACCAACAAACATTGTTACATCCATGGCTTTTGTTTCAATGCCATCAAAGTACTCGTAGTACCCGAATGCACCTTTTTGCAATTGTAAAGCTTCTTTGGAAAGCTCTTTTGCCTTGGTATTGAGTTGTCTCAGAATGTGAAGAAAAGAAAACCATTTAAAGGATTGGAAAGAAAGTTGTATCTCTCTCATAACTATGGCCAGATTAGTGTTTTGGATAGAGATTTTTCCTTGGCCCCAATCAAACCAATTTGGATTCGCTCAATACCTGAAGCTTCCTGATGTCCTTTTTTTTTCTATCTCTAGAAGGGTCAATAAAGCAATGAGCTCATCTTTGTTGTTTGTTCCATGGCACCCCCCCCCTTCTCTCCTGGGAACTATGCGACCACCCGGTCTTGGATCTTTAAACTCCTGAGTCGGATTCACTCTTTGGGTCCCTACGGGCACCCAAAATTGCTATACACAATCCCCTATTCTCCCCAAGTGACCGCGAGTTATGATCGTGGATCTATCCCTTCACAACTTCGGGCTTCGGGGATATCATGATCTCTTGCTCTGAGAATTTCTGAAGTGTTCTTCACTGAGCTCTAGTCCTCGCATAACGTGCCTCCTTTAATTATGATGGCCCAATAATAATTCAGGTTTCACGACTGCGTGAAACTCCCGCTCACCTTGCATACAATCCTTCGGACTCCTGACTTCCAGATTTCCCAATCTATCGTCATGCGTCCTCTACATGGCCAATGGTGGTGATTACTTCGCGGCTCCTTGAGTTCGCGACATTGCACTTACAACACCTCCAGACTCCCGAACTACGAAGTTCCAAAACTCCTTACAGTCAAATTACGTCCAGTTCTTCTGGATTTGGTGGTCTGGAACTATTCGCTTTCTCCCTCCTGAACTTAACTTCTTCGGCATTCTCTGGTTCCTCAGAACACTCTCTTCGACACTTAGTCGAAGTCTTTACCCGTGCACAC
Source organism: Picea engelmannii (assembly GCA_009831015.1). Lineage (NCBI taxonomy): Eukaryota > Viridiplantae > Streptophyta > Pinopsida > Pinales > Pinaceae > Picea > Picea engelmannii. The sequence continues at coordinate 61,049 of ML825978.1, read as the reverse complement.
CTTGCAACAGGTTCTCTTCCACACTCAACTCCTATGTGGATGATTTCACACTCTTTGCAATTTTTCTCCAACATCTTCTCTCTTCTGTGACTAAAATCACACTATTCCTCCTAATCTTTTGATTCTGAAAACTCTTTCGCACACTTGCGCACTCCTTTCGGACGTCTATGCACTCCTTGCAGACATAAGTTCCCGCTATCTCTTCTAATCTTACGAGTAGAACAAACTCTGTCAACACACTCCTTGTAGACACTATGCACTCCTTGCACTCGCTCGTAGAAGAGAAACAACTGAAGTCATTCACCCTTCACAATGACTCATACATTCAACCATGTAAATGCATGGATATATATGAGAATAAGAAATAATAGAGAATAAAATAGAATATAAAGTCTACCATTCATTCATTCAGATAGATGCATCAACACCACACATTTGGGACAATATTTCTCTGTTATATTCATTCAACTGAAAATTGCATTCATACATACACTACTTCTCTGTAGCTCTCAACTGTTTTCTACAATGGAAATATACACACTAGATTCAACAACCTCCTCTCAGAAACATTACAAAGCTTTATACAAAGGGACTCTTCGAGTTCTTCCCTCCAAATACTCTAAGTTATCCTATCGAAAATAAAACATTTCAACTACTAAACATTTATTACAATAAATATTTAAGTTAGACAGATAAGAGCGAATGCTTTAGATCTGTACTGCAATCCTTCACTTTAAAGAAAAATTAATTCCATCATCAATCTTATGTGATGGCTCAGCCTCCGATCATTAAAGATGTTCATAGATCAAAATATTTGTCAGATATTGCATTAATACACTAACTTTGGAATTCAAACTATTTCAAAATACGCACTAGTGCACCCAACTGTCTTCTGCTTGTGCTTTGCTAGCGATGATCCTACATCATTCCACCTCCTTGAGCATATCTGATATAAATGTAATGATTTTGATTAATATATAAGACAAATCCAACTCCACATAAAGGTGGATATCCTTGACTAGCTATGTCAAAGTATCCCCATAGGATTTCATAATCCACAGAAGGAACAATTGGGTTGCACAACTTTTGACCTTTTGGTTCTTCTTTAAATTTAGTTGTTTGGCTGAGAATTAGAGCCACTGTAATTTCAGGTGACACCCATTTGTCTTTAAAAATAGTATAATTGTGATCCCACCAAATGTTTGAGATCATTAAGCTTGGTAGTGATGAATAAAGATTCATAGATCTATTTTGGACCCATATCTTATAACATTCTTTAATACTATCCTTGTTCTAGTATGTCCTAGCTTTCAGCTTGTCCTTAACAATCTTCGCTACCTGACCTACATATGGACACGTTACAAATAGGTGAGACATGATTCATCATTAGACTTGTAGAGGGAACATCGATTTGGGCCACACCATCCCCTTTTTATCCCATTGTCCCATGTCAAGAGTCTATTATTCAAGGCAAGCCAGAGAGTGATTTTACATCTTAGAGGGGTTTTACATTTCCATAACAACTTCCACCGCCATTTAGGTTGAACATTTTTTCTTTCTTACTGCCATGATTTATAGCCTATTTTCATTGTAAATGAGCCATCCTTTTGGTTGAGAGACCTGCACAGAGATTCTTCTGAATCTTTGTCTAGGATTATGCAATTTTCAAAAAGTCAGGATATCAAAGAATTACATTCCTCATGCAAATATAAAGGGAGACCTAAATAAGCGTCATCTCTCCACTCTACATGCCCACGTGGTTGGGGTCCCCTAAATGAACATCATGAAGATGGAAGATGTTTTGGTTTCTTAGGAATTGGATAAGGGGATTTGAAAGCTAGTAGTTGTTCTTATCCCCTAGCCAGGGGTCCTCCCCCACTCTCATGCTCTGTCCATTGTAGATTTTCCAAGCTATCAGATTTCTCACTAATGGAAAATATTCCACCATAGCCTTCCAAACAATTGATCCCTTGGAATATTTTACCGGTGTTGAGAACCAATCTACTATAGAAAGGATATTGAAGTATTTAGAGTTCATTACTCTAGACTAGAGAGAATTTGCCTCTGTTAAACACCATAGGTTCTGACCTGATAGCACCCATGCAAAGGGACGAATATCCTTAAGTCCCTATCCCCTGAGATATTTTGGAATAAAATGGAGGGA
>ML825978.1:43108-55023 GCA_009831015.1 Picea engelmannii | reverse complement strand
TCTAGATACCTTACATTCCATCCCCCTTATGAAAGCATTGTCCTCAACGCTTGATGTACAACCATATACCAGGGTCCCATGGATAATTGTGGACCATAATGCTGAAGAAGACTGAAGAACCAAGGTCCCATGTAGAAAGGAAAACACCATGCTGAAGTAGTCCAACCACCATTGTAAGCCCAGGTCCCATGTCCAAGTGCTCATGTGAACTCCCCGTGGAAGATTTTGGAACCCAATAACCAACTCTAATTGATGCTCCAAAGACTGACACCTATCATGTGGATCCAAATAAGAAGATCCGTCCACATAGTGGAAAGGGGTCGTAGCAGAATCTGGAAGGAATAATGCCACTGTAGAATATGCAAACTGAACACTGGTAACTAGCTCCTGATGTGGGACATTGATTTTCTCTGCAGAAGGTGGAGTGGAGTCATCAAATAAAATATGGAAGTGGTTGTCATCCCAGAAATGACAACTATCCATATACCAATCATCACAATCATCCTCAAAATCATACCAAGCATATATTTCTTGATTATATTCATCCTTGAGGCCCTCCATAAGAAATCTCTCATGTATGTTATTCAATGAATATTGAATACTACGAAAACTATCATTGAGGCCATCTGTGATGATATTTGTGAGGCTGTTTGTGAGGCCTTCTACTAACACATCCAATCTAGAATCCAATTGGGCTTTGAATGATTCAAGAATTTCTTTCAGGTTTTGAGAAGAAATATCCATCTGAGCACCCTATGAACCCTTCGGTCCCACAGCCGTCACGAAAAAACCCAAAAAAATAGAGCAATAAGTTACAACAAAAAATTGCGGTTTTTTCTGAAAAAACCCTAAAAAACTGTTGAAGTTAAAATGCTCATAACTTCACTTCCCGGACTCCGTTTCGGCTGATTTTTTTTTTGAAATTGGGTGAAATTGTGAGAGGAACTCAGATATGTAATTTATTTTGGCAAATTAGGCCTCCAAATTCTACAGAAATAAAAACAAATCGCGCCGCCGTCCGCGGAAAAAACCCTGAAAAATTGCAGATTTTAAAACTTCAATATCTTGACTTCCCGAACTTCGTTTTGGACTATTTTTTTTTTTAACTTGGGTGTTTTTATGAGAGGAAATCAGATATACAACCCTTTTTTACAAATTTTCAACAAAAATATACTTAAAATGTTTGGAATTTCGCGGCCCTCTTGTTTCTTCTCAGAAAAAAAAATCTGCAAAAATAAAAAATAGTTGCCCACAACTCCGGCCAAGGAAAGTGCTCTGATACCACTTGTTAAGAACCAAATAGATGAATACAAAATATCACAATATATCCAAAGATATTTGAATACAATCACCACACAAGATATATGAAACCATATAGAAAACCATACTTTATTATTACCAAACCTTTGAGGTAGGGCAACACCATACAATGGATCCTATTATGGAATGGATCCTCTCATGTTCACTTACCTCTTCGAGGGGGCATCCTCCTATTGATATACCGTTCCAAATACAATACTTCTCTTCATGTCTCATTACATTGTTTGAACCCCTTTATATAGTGCTACCATCACCAAAGAACATTCTAGAGGAGGAATCTTCTAGAAGTAGAACCTTCTAAGAAGTCCTCTTACATTTATTATATCTAATTACCCATTTATTATATCTAACTACCATAGTGGGCCTTATTTAATAATATAGTGGACCTAGTCCACCTTACATTGAATGACCTCCACTATTATCACTATGGGCCCTCTGGGTCCCCCCACTACCTCTCTAGCTACCTTAACAATTACCAAGATATATGAAACCATATAGAAACCACATTCTATTATTATCAAACCCTTGAGGTAGGGAAACACCATACAATGGATCCTATCATGGAAGGGATCCTCTCCTGTTCACTTGCCTCTTCGAGGGGCAATCCTCCTATTGAGCTACCGCTCCAAACAAAATATTTCTCTTCATGTCTCATTACATTTTTTGAACCCCTTTATATAGTGCTACCATCACCTAAGAACATTCTAGAGGAGGAATCTTCTAGAAGTAGAACCTTCTAAGAAGTCCTCTTACATTTATTATATCTAATTACTCATTTATTATATATAACTACCATAGTGGGCCTTATTTAATAATATAGTGGACCTAGTCCACCTTACATTGAATGACCTCCACTATTATCACTATGGGCCCTCTGGATCCCCCCACTACCTCTCTAGCTACCTTACAAAGGGTGGATGAAAAGAAGGTTCAAGAGAGGTGACTGTTTCATTTTTTAACAAGCTTGACACAGGAAAAGAACTATGCTCAGGGCCTCTGTTTAATTTTTTAACGAGCTTGCCATAGAGAAGAGAAACTATGTTTATGGCTTCGTCTGGATCATGTCTTCCAAGAGGATAATGCTCTAGAAGGGTACCATGTCAAGGGACAAAACACGGTCATGGACTCCAGGAGATCTTCGCTGGATGGAAGATAATCACTCGGGAAGGAACACATGTCGAGGGTCACGATAGGGGTAAGGAGATCAGGCTCCAATAACCTTATCGAAGAAATCACCATGTCCACTACCAGATCCAAATCATCGGAAGTTGAAATCATGGGAGACAATAGAAAATCGACATCAGGAGGGGAGATCGACTATATATTTGCCCAAATTTCTTCACGAGGGGCAAGAAAAGAGGATCGATGATGGTTATTATCCCGAGGTAACTTGTCAATGCGAAGCATTTCCTGAATAGATTCAACAGAGGGAAAAATGGGGGAAATGTAATCGATCGTAGATGGCAAGGAACCCAATCGTGATTGCATCGAGGAACTGTCAGGTGCCAATAGATGTTGGTTATCCAACAAGGGAGAAGCGGATTGGATAGAAACGTATGGTGTTTCAGTTGGACTAAGTGGCATAGTGTCACCTAGTGCATCGAATTCCAATGGACAAGGTACAATCCAAGGGTCAGATGATTCCAAATATTGATAAGCCGTGGTTGAAATCATATCGACGGTGGCAATATGATGTGTAGACGGTGGAGGTGATGTAGGGAAGGTACCCATGAGGCTATAATCTTTTAGTAAGCCAACACCAATGCTTTAATACGTGATCTTGTGGTCTCCCAAGAAAGGAATATTGTTGGTAGTGGGAACGCGAGCATCGGTCGTCTAGAAATCCAACTAATCAACAGTAACAATTTTTCCCTAATGAGGAAATTGGACACATCGAAAAACTGACGAGGGAATGACAGTCATAGCATAAAACCAACTTCTTCCAAGTAACAAGTTGTAATCGAAGGGAGCATCGACCACCTCGACATCAACAGTAACAGTTTTTCCACCCAATTGGATGGGCAGGGACTGTAAAATCTCGTGGGGATGAAAACCTCTCCCATCGAAGGCACGTAACATCATTGGGGATTTGTTGAGTGCTGGTGATTTTAAACCTTTCCAACACGCTAAAGACATGACATAAGTTGAGGCTCCCTCATCCAGAATAGTTCGGTGGATTTGTTGATTATGAACAACAACATCAACTTGAAAAGCAAGTTGGTGAGAGAGTCAAGACGCATGATTGTCCAGGTTAAACATGATATGGTTGGACAACTCACGATCAACAACGCCAAGAGTGGCCAAGAGCGTTCTACATTGACTGGGGCAGTGTTGTAGAACTTCTAACGCAAACATAGCACACGGTGCTGGAGCCAAATCTTCAACAATGTTGTAGTTCTGGGTGGCACTTGAACTAGGATTAAAGGTATATTTATGGATAGTGCTCTTAGGAGGGCGTAAGATAGAGTTGAATGTAGGTTTCTCAATCTGAAATGGTCCAGATGGAGGATTAACCGATGGAATACTAATGGAGGATGATGATGGATCCGGTAAAGTACCGGTACCGTTAGTGTATTTTCCTTTGTCAGGGTTACCTGGTGTGTTGTATGTCTTAGAGAGAGTGATCAAATTGATCCCATTAAAAATATAAATATGTGCACTTGACAAGGCCTCATCATGAGGATTGCTAGAACTGCCCGCAGGAGAGGGGGTTTGAGCAACCATGGATTGCTGCTGTGGAAAAGGTTGAGTAAGCACAGCGGGTAGTGACTTTCCTTGGAAAATTTTGGCCTCCTCATTGCGAAGTGGACAGTATCGAGTGTAATGATTGTTACCACAAATGATACATGGGAATTTTAGTTTCCATTGTATTTGCTTTTCGGTAGCAGGTGTTTGATTTTTTGGTTGTTCATTGCTATTTTTTGATTTATTCTTTGTCTTCTTCTTACCTCCATATTGTTGTGAAGGGGCAGATTGAACTGCATTCACCTCAGAGATCTAATTTTGGGGGGAGGTAGAGGAGAATGCGGTCGATTGGGAAAAAGATTGAGTTTTGACAGAGCCGATAACACCATCTACATGAGATGAGGATGACGGTTTAGATGGATCAGTATTAGCTTGAAAAGCATTCAGAAGCAAATCATACAAAGTACCAGATTGGGAATAAACCAAATATAAATACTGATCTCGAGTGATGGCTTGTTCCTATGTGACCACACCACCCATAGTGACATCGCGAGCGATCGGGTGTAACAATGATTTAGTAAACCATTCCACCAATAGTATGTCAGGAATGACTGCCTTGATCATCCTTCATTGTCGCCTCCACTCATGAATATGGTCAGAGATATGAACAGAGTTAGTTTGACGAAGGGAGGTTAAGAGTTCAATACCCATCTCGTAGCGAATAGGTAGTTGAAAGTGCATGAGGAAAGACATGGCAAGGGAATTGAAATCATGAAAAGCAGCATTTGGTAGTTCAATATACCACTTTGCTTCTGAACCGGTAAGCGTTCACTGGAAAAGACGCAAACGTACAGAATCATCCATGAGGGAGTTCGATGAACACCACAAATGGAAAGTCATCACATGGTTGCTTGGATCTTCACCAGGGTTTTCGTCAAATTTTGGAATATCAGAAGGAAGTTTAGTTGGAATGACTGGCCAAACTGGTGAATGAAAAATAGGATCGTTAGTTAACCGAGCCAAGTTTGGGAGATCCAGAGTCGGAAGGAAAGGTAGCTGTCGGTTAATTTGTGGATGATACTGGTGCCGCATAGGAACACTAGTAGGACCATAAACTGAGTTAGGTGAATAGTTGTAACTAGTAGGTCCTCCTATATATGGTTGTTGCTGGCCATGATAAGTAGGATTCGATGTTGGATGAGAAACATTTGCATAACTTGGTGGGTTCTGAGCATTATAGGCCGGGTGATTTGCTTTCCCATGTGGAGGATAAACATTTTTCTCTTGAGAATGGTAAGGAGTATATCTCGGAGGTGGATACACATTAGACCTATGAGGAGGATAAGACTGTGGTCCCGAAGAACTCCAGGTGGTGTTTGGGATGCCGCCCGGATAAGATTGTGCGTAAGATGTTCCAAAAGGAACAGGATTGGATACTCCTCCTAGTGGGTTATTATATGAGTGCCCCCCAACATGGGGTTGAGTAAAAGTGCCTCCTGAAGATACTCCCCAGGATTGTGAAGGGTTTCCAGCAAACGAGGGTTTCCCCCCTGCCAGCGGTGGATTTACTACTGGGGTATGACTGGAAAATGGAGGTTTCCCTCCAGGAGGAGCATGAAAAGGGGGTTGTCCCCCAGGAGGGGTAGGCCCACCATGGAAAGGTAGTCCTCCAGGGGGGAAAGGTTCGTTGGATGGTGGTTGCCTTCCATCCGGTTGTGTTTGGCCAGCAGGGGTCTGGGTTCTCGGGTGAGAAGATGTCCGAATAGGATCGTGTGGAACATGTGGAGCTATAGAGTAAAAGCTTGTAGAAACGTGGGTAGAGATTGAAGTTTTTTGGAGATGAGTAGAGGTGATGAGTCCAGCATTAGGATGGACTTGTGCTGGTGTAACAATAGGGTTAATAACCTGATCGACTGGGTGATTCATGGTTTGACCAGATGGTCATGTTTCACAAGGAGGGTCATGAGGATGAAAAGGCTGTCGAAAGGATTCAAAATGTTCATAGAGATCGCGTCCTGATGAATTCCTCCATACAGAATGAGCAGGTGTGGGATTGGTATCTACTGCAGTGCTAGGACGAACAAGAGTCCTATACTCATCACCAAAGATTGGTTCTGTGGATCCCATATATGTTTCGGTAAAAATCCTCTCCGGTAATCGTGGGATCTCTTCGTCTATGATGTTCCCAAGGGAGTCTAAACGAACCAAAAGTGGTTCGAGAGGAGTTACTGACATAGATGTAGCGGGATTTTCAACTGTGACCAAAGCACCTTCTGAGTTATCTAACGGAGGAGCAATAACACTTCCAGCGTCGGATTGATTTTCTACCTCTCTATGGTAGTTGTCTTCTGGAGGGTTAGGAGGTAAGGGTTGATAGCCTTCTGGAGGTAGCCCTTGCATCCTACGTGATTGGAGAAGACCTTTATCGTCTACAGGTTCAATTGTGGAGAATAATAGAACACATTGAAAAACTAGGGCCAACTAACAAAAAGAAACAACATACACTAATAAAATCTAGGAATCAACCAAGCAGACAAAAACTTCTCTCGATGATCGTACTAGTTGGTGATGAAATCCAACGTCGCGTGATCAAGTCAAGAATGGGCTAGAATATGGTGGAACAGTTACAATGGCGACCTGCTTAACGGACTTTCACCTTGGTGCAAGCTTCCACGCAGTAATTGTGGATTTACCCTCCAAGGAGCTCGAGGGAGTTTGACCAATCTCTGTTCCAGGTACAGTGAGACTTCCCTTCACTGTCACCTTATGTAAGTACCTAAAGATTATGGCAACTAAAGACACCAATTCACAGTGAGTCCCTGGGCAGGTACAGTTGACAGTCCGATCCGAAATGTATGGGCAGAATAACAAGTCTGAAATCAACCCAAGAGGCTCCCACACATAATCGTGGGTATACCTTCAAGTGACCCCCAATATACGATCCGACGACTACAAATAGTTGAACCACGGAGGGATAATCTCCATAATTCGCCCGAATGCGACCTCATGCGTAACCCCTGTGTGAGAGGGGGATCCCAGAAAATCAATACAACAATTGGATTTGACTCTCCCTAGCTTAGGATGCTAATGTTTGTTTTGAAAACTTTGGAGAGTTGTACTCACAGCCTAATCCAATGTGCTAACCCTAGTCTACTATTGGTGGAAGATCCTAAAAACAAAAATGTTCTAGATAATTTTTAATTAGCGTTCGTTTTACAACTGTTCTTTACTCAAAGGGTGTATGAAAGTGAAACTGATGGAATGAGGACTCGAATCCCAAAAAGATGCATGAAATATGATAAGCAATCGTTTCTTTTCAATGAACGTGTATTTAAGGGAAAGAGAAAGAGTCATTTTGAATATCAAACACCAATATGAAATGTCCTCAATCAATTGGTTCTCAATCAAATCCAATGCAATGCTAAAACATTTTCAAAAACGCTTTCTAATATGCAAACCAATCACTAAAATGTATCTTTGTCGTTTGTATGCGAATGATGATTAATTCAATGCAAAAACTTCTCTTGCTAACTACCCTTTCAGATCAAGGAGATTCGGACAAGCATGATCAGATTTCGCACAAACAACACACCCTCTTGCTATGATTGAAACAAGAAGCAAAAAGAAAACAAAATATAACAAACAAAATAAAACAATTCACACAAAAAGAGATGTTTAAGAACAATGACCTCAAAGAACCAAATAAGATGATTTACAGATTGTTGATGCCCTTCACCAGAGTTCTCGCTCAGTTGGATAGGAGAGAAGAAAGCAGTGGATTGATTCCAAGTTCTCAACAGCAGAAAAAATCAAAATAAGGGAAAAGGCCACAAAATCTGAACAGAAAGGTGCTTATTCCTCATAAGGAAGGATGTCAAAGGTCAATAGGAAGAAGCATTGAATCACAATGAAGCTCAGCAAGTGAAAAAACAGAGATTGGATCTCAGAAAAGACAATTTTGGAAGGCATTTTTGCAAAGGAGAGGCTGGCGCTCTGGTTTAAGGGACACCAGAGCATTATAAAGCTCTTTCTAAGACCTTTAGGGAGTGTTAGCGCTGGGCTAACATAGGCACAGGGGCGCTAGGTTTCAAAAACTCAGAAAATTGTCCAAAAACCCAAAATTTCAGTCAAACTTTCGCAATCAATATGAATGTGATGGGGTAAGGAGTCAATAAACATATGAAATCAAACATACGGGGTGAACAAGGGCTAAGAAGAACAAAGAGCAAGACAATGTTTATGAGGAAAACCAAAACTAAAAAGTTTCGATTCGTCCCCAGTGGAGTCGCCAGTTTCTGTTGAAGGAAAATCTCCCTGCGGATAGGTAGATATCCTCTTGAGAGCTAGACTCTAAACTCTTAAGAAATAAGATGATTATCGTGGTCACTGACTTCCTTTTAGATCTAGATAAACTAATGTATGAGGAGGAAAGATAAAATAAGTACCTTTTTACCAGAGTTTGTCCCTGCATAGTCCGAGTTGAGCTCCAATCTTGAACTCCTCGATAAGCCCTGTAGACAAACACAAATACAACCAACTTCCTACTCTACTGAGATTAGTTTGAAATATATCTATCTATTATAGACAAGTTCATGTGATATTAAGCACAAACTAGAAAGAAACAGGCCGAGCATATTATATTGATGAGAACAACAACGAAGGAAACTTACAACAGTAGATGCGAGTGCAGCAACTTCATCAAGTCCTCCTTGTCTAACCCTTGCTCAAAAGACCCATGATCAGAATGACAATAACTTCACTGATTATTCTCCTCCACTTCACTGTGTGTTTCCTATGAGATCATAGGTTTCATGCCTCCAATCATTCCCCCCTTTTCACCATGAGAGGGCCTGCTTATATAGGTTTAGAGAGGCCCAACCACTTGACATATCTTTGGGGTAAGTTGAGGATTTTCCTCCTTCAGTTAGGGATCTTCCCTAAGATCATGGCTTGACCAAGGATTCGAATCCAATTGCCTTCAGAGATTGAAGAGATTTTTTTCTCATTCTTCTCAACAAACCAATTTTCTCCCAGAATAGGTAGCGCTCTCCCAAAAGGGGCATCAGAGTGCTATAACTCTCCCTAACATTGCATAGGGGGGCCCCAACACTCCTAATAGTAGAAAAGATCCTCAAAAAGGGTAGATAGAGCGTTATAACGCTCCCTAAGAGTGTATAAGGGAGCGTCAACACTCCTAACATTGGTATAGGGGATCGTTCTCCTCTGAAACTCAATTTTTAGTGGTTCTTTCAAATGGCAAGAGGTTCATAACCCTGTTAACCCATTCTTCTTCTTCCAAATCAAATGTTTGAGGTTTTTCAAGTGTCCTTCCGAGGTCGTTATAAGCACGACATAGGAACTATGGAAGTATTCTTTTTCTGACATTTGCGACACTTGCGACCAAAATGCGACACTTGCGACACTTGTAATGATTACACTTGCGACACTATCGAGTGAGTAATTTTGATGTGTAACAATAGTGCGTCGACCTCCTCGGGATAACATTCTAAAAACCCATATAGAAATCCTTGATTCTACTTTACAAATAAGCCAATCCTAATCTGCCTTTCTGTAGGGATGGGGTTTGAGAAAGAAAACCAAGTATTTTACCCCTTCTTCAAGGCTTTTCTTTTGAGCTAAGAGGAAATTAAGAAAATAATTATCTTCAACTTTAGAGAATTTGTTAATTATAATGCATGACTTCTCTAAATTGATCAGCATCCTCGTTTCCCTATAATACAGTTCAAGAATTCTTTTGAGAGTTGACACATTTCTTAAGGAGCCAAACACACTACAGAGAACATTAACTACAAACAACAAGTGAGTAATTGTCTCCAACTTAGACACTTTGATTCCTTTCAATGAGCCATTGGAAATGACCTCCTTCATCATTTTTCTTAAGGCTTCAATAATAACAAGAAAGAGGAAAGGGGACAGGGGACTATTGCATTATGTTGTCATTGATTTCAAAGGATTGATGTCAAAGGGTTAATGTATTGTCATAGTAACTTCATTGATGTATTGATTGTTGGAATATGTTTTCATGGATGTAATTGATTTCTGAGGAATAATATCATGAGGTTTCATGAGGTTTCATAGTGATGTATTGTCATGGATTGATGTACATACATGATGATGTAAAGGTTGGTCATTGTTGTCTTGTCATGGATGATAGGAAGTACCAAATGGATGAACTCCAAAGTGGTCCCCTTATGGTGAAATCCCTCATGGAAATACACTTTGTGAAGTCCAAATGGTTAAGTGGTTTATTCATCCTGTGATCTGGGAGGATCTCCACACATGGGAAGGAATTTTACTTTGCTCGCCATGTTGAGTTTAAATTGGTGATGAAGTGGTGAAAGGGTGAACTTATGTGTTTATGAGTTTTATTTTCTCATGCATTTTATTAATTCTTTGTGAGAAAAAATGGCTCATGTATTTATTTTATTCTTTTATGATATGCCCATGCATTTAATTATGATTTATGAGCTTTTGGAAAAACTCATACATTATTATTCACTTTTGATGTAAAATGATTAATACTTTTGAGGTAAATTAGACTCACATATTTATCATTAAATTATAATTTTGGAAAATGGTTTTTATGTGAGAAACCACCTCACACCAATTTGCCATTATTATCAATTATAGGTTGAGAGACTCAAGGGCGTGGATGAAGAGTCTTGGGTGGTTTTGAAACTTTTACCATTATGTTCTTGAAGATATTTTGAGATCCTACATTTATGGATCTTGTTTTTCCTCTTGGATCTTGGATCGAGGAATTAATGCTTTTTTTTAAGAGTGAGTGAGGAAAAACTATATAATTCCTTATGTGAGCCCTATGTAAAGGGGAGAGTAATGAGGAATTAATGAGGGGATTTAGAGAGACATATTGCTACTACTCCTAAGCATTGAGAGACTTATTCATGTTAGGAATTATCCTTTTTGATGTATGGAGAGATATGAGTGTGAGTAGTCTTCTTGAATCCTCATTGAAGGAAAATGAATCTCTTATGTAATGACTTATGAGAAAGTCCCAACATATTTTGAAGAATAAATGAAAGAGATATGTATTCCAATTGAAGCAGGTCTGGAGACGTAGCCCAGGAGGGGCGAACTTCGTTACCAACATCGGTTGTCTCTCTCTTGTCTTTTTTCTTATTCCATTTTGGGTTCATGTGTGTTATGTATTATGGCTTAAGAACATGGTTAATAATGAAATCATAGTCCCTTTAATCCTTATGCAAATAGTTCATCGGAAATGATTCTCTATTGAAAACTTGTGTAAAGTAAGTACTCACCCATTTTAAGATCAAGTGGTATTAGAGCAGGTTGATTGCTTTGCAGGATGGGAAAAGGAGCGAAACGAGCATAAAGACTTCAAGAATTAGAAAAGATAAATAACAATATTCAAGATGAAAATGCAGAGTTGAGGAGACTTTTGCAAGTTGCAAAAGAAGAGAAGCAAGAGCTTCAAGAGAGATCTCAGCTTCATGGAGAATTCCTCAATGGAATTATTGAAGAATTTCAACTCGAATTGCAAACCAAGGATGATCTCTTGGATAAATTGCAGCATGGTGAACGAATGGAAGACAAAGAGCCTTGTACCATGGATGCACAAACTCAAACCAAGGTATATGATGTTTCTTCATGTTCAATTTCTTCTCAGTATGAAACTAACATGGGCATGAAGCTCCTCACGAAGATGGGATACATAGGAGGTGGACTTGGCATTCATGATCAAGGAGTCACTCAACCATTAGAGGTGGTACAAAGACCATGATTTGTTGGTTTGGTATATGGTCAAGAGGATATTGGAGAGTGCTCAGAGTTTGCTGAAGGAAGAGCCACTTCAAAAACCATTTCTACATCATTGGATTCCAAGAGAGGAGTCAAATCTTCTAGTCCTA
>ML825978.1:0-20641 GCA_009831015.1 Picea engelmannii | reverse complement strand
GGTCAGGATCTATTTCGTATGATCTAACAGTCGATGTTTCCTTTGGGTCTCTGGCTCTTCGGGATTCGGGAGTTCCAACTCTGAACTTCTCCTCACTCGCTCTTTCCTGAAGTGCTTCCACCCGGAGCACATGATCGGTTGATGCATGTCCTCCTATGGATTGACGATCGCCATCTACTTCGACTATTCGGAGTTTTGATGTTCGCACCCTAACCTGTCAGATCACTGCATGCCTTTCAATTTGTGCGGGCATGTATCAACAGTTTGGAGTAACCCTCTTTTCACCCCACAATTATCCTGATGCTGACACGTAACCCCTTGGGGAAACCGTGGTTTGTATTGTAGGAACACCTTGGGAAATTATCTCTCGTGCAACTTGGTTCCCCATAATACCTCATGTTCGGTCATCTCCATCTCCCATGGGATCCGATGGTTGTGACCTTAACCCTTGCTTCCTTTTCATCGGATGACCCGTGTTCGTTTGTCCTCCAATCCAATGATCCTAAATCTCTCCTGATCCTATAGTGGCGATTGCTCCCGAATTCGAAGGGGACGGTCACGATCCTTTGAACCCTTTACATGAGTCTTTGATGTTCTATATCCCGCATAGATTCTGCAAAGCCATTCCTATTGAGATTTTCAACTCCATGGTCAGAATTCGATCTTGACCCCGAGACTCTGACCAACAGACCTGGCCCATACCGACCTGATGTTTCAACCAGAAGCTATGATACCAAACTGTAACATACCCATCCACCCACAGGACAGGGCATGCTAACTTCAAGCCCACCCTTGGACTTCTTTCTCTTGTAGATACCTTTTAAAATTTAAGGATGCATAAAAGAAAAGACTTTAACAACATGCACAACAATATCCAGCAAACATGCATAGTCTAAAGATTCAATTAAATGATAATTAAATATACACAATGGAAAATACATTCATATGCATGTAAATGATACCATAGCAGAGAGCACTTATCTTTATGAAAGATGACACCAACTGGCTGCAAACCAAGGACATTCCACCCAACCATAGACACTACTATTCCAAATCTAAACAATAGTGTCACCCCCAACTTGGCTTCCCAGCTAGTAAGCACCCAAGCTCTCACAGGCATCCCAGCTCTCACAACAATCCAAGTACCCAACTCTCTTCTACCCAGCTTGCACCACCCGAGAGAATGGACCTCCACCCTTCTCTGCCACGCAATCCATCAGGTAGTCCTTCTCCTTATTCGGGATCTAGCACAACTGGTCCAGAATCTCAATGCTGGAACTCTCAGGACTCGCAGCTGTGAGCAATGCTAGACACAGGCCAATACATCTTATACATGCAGCCTCAGGTCATGACTGGATCACACTAGTGACCACTACAACCAACTATCATGTGGCTAATCTTCAGCAGTTCGACTTCCTTTCCCCGAGACAAGACGCAGATGATGGATGGATCAATGAAAGGGTAAGTGGGTGCATGGATTTGTGTGCATGAAAGTGCGTGAGGGATAGAATGGTGTGAATGTAGAAGTGAAGGAGAAAATGAGCCAACGACCAACACCGCCATCAGACCAGAGGCGGGTTTAAGTAATTTCAGGGGAAATCAAGAACCTCCTGGCCTTCCCCAAGAAGCTCACATAATCGATCCCATCCCTTAGAAAAAAAGGGTAATTATAATAGGAATAAACACTTAGCCCCTCAAGCCCCCTCTCTTGTGTAATCATAGCCCTTTATAACTCTAGTCCTTGTCTGTCTAAGATCCAACGATCTGTTTATTATTAATAATGATCAAAACATTACATGTCTTGGGCACACTAGCCTTTTAATAATTGTTTGGGCACTTTGGCCTCTCAACATTGTAACAATACATTATTTAAAAATGGGGGTTAAAAAACTGGGGTGTTACAGATGCAAAAGAAGTTCGAAGGTTTTTGATGGATTATTCATCATCCTAAGAAATTGTATTCCAAATGCAAGCAATAATTGTGGCTTTAGTTTCCATGACTTGGCATCGCAGTGTCTAGTGAAAAATCCGTATCCTGGCACCAAGTTGACAATCTTAAGAGCTCTCATCAACCATTCACCATGCCGAAGACATATGTAGAGTTTTCCAAGAAACCATGCATTGGACGAAAATTGTTTCTATTGCACAACAGGAAAGTTTTTCAACCCATTTGCATAGAGTCGAGAGTAGAGCCATTGTCGTGGACAGGTGAGCTTTGTACATAGGCTACCACCGAGACAATTTTGGAGGTCATTGAGCTCAAAGTTTGTTTCATGCGTTGAGAAGCCATTGACAATTGTCGAGGCCACAACTTTTATGATTACATGGCATGAACATAGAACCAAGATCTTAGTGGAATTTAAAACTATGGATTCCATTATTTGTGAAAGTTTTCCATGATGAAGGAAGATGGAAATCAAGGGGCATTTATTTTTTTCTGTTTCACATGTTTTGTAGTGGGATTTGGGTTTTTCACCACTAGTGCATTCGACATTTTGGCACATAAAAATTTCCTTCAAAAATTTGATGTAATTTCCATGTAAAGGCCATAGTTTTTCCATTAGTGCATATTTTGGCCAATATTCCTTTTAAAAAATTGATGATGAAGCATTGTAAAAAGGGATTTCAACCACTCTTAAGTGAGGAAGAGAGTGAGAGACATTTTATTGCATGCCTAATACTTGATTGGATTTTTTGTAATCATCATGTAATCAGTTAAATGAGGTTATTTTCCTAAAGCCATTTTGGCATTCATTGTAAACTTGACCAATGAGTATGATTATAAACTCTTGGCAAGTAAGACACTCCAAAGATTGTAATACATGTATCATCAGCTACATGTTGCAAATTTATTCATATGTGGGCTTCAACACTTCAACTCCTAAGAACAAAGGCTAAGGAGACAGGGGTGTGTCTTTCTCTAGAAATTTTCCTTGCATCATTTGCAAGTGTTATGTTCACATTCTTTTCAAGACATTTTCATAGAGATAAAGTTGATACTTTTGGAGACCAAAAGGTTCTTTTATGGGGAGGCATGATCCAGGAAGATCTCCACACATGGGAAGGACTTTTACTTTGCTCTCCATGTTGAGTTGAAATTGGTGACAAAGTGGTGAAAGGGTGAACTTATGCATTTATGAGTTTTATTTTCTCATGCATTTTATTAATGCTTTGTGAGAAAAAATGTCTCATGCATTTATTTTATGCTTTTATGACATGCTCATGCATTTAATTATGCTTTATGAGCTTTTGGAAAAACTCATACTATTTTTGGACAAAGTAGTTATAAGTGTACAAGTGGTCAGAAGTGGGTTAGACTCTAAAAGAAGGAAGTTGGTTAGAGTTGGTTAGATGAGGAAGCTACTTGGAGAAGTATAAATAAGAGAGCAAGGGTCTCTTATGAGGGTGAATTTCTTGAGAATATTGAAGATCTATTCCAGTGGAAGTTTCATTGCAGGGCATATTGATGGACGCATCAAGAGTTCTGTAAGTCTGAGGTTTTGACATTGAAAGTTTTAGGGGTTCAGAAAACCCTATTTTTTTGAAGTAATATGCGGGCTACAGTGAGTGAGAGTGCATACGCATGAGGGATGAAGTGCACCAGGGCACATACACACTCGGGATAAAGGAGATTAGGGAACGTACAATTGGAAAGAGTCATGGAAGGTTGAGTGAGAGTTGGTGTCAGGTTCCTGAAGTCTGTAGCAAGTTCGAGATGAATATTCTACAGGTTCAGATATGCCACACAAAGGTTCTAGTATGGGTACATATTGTCTTGATGTTTATAGTTTCTCATGGTATGTTGAATGCTAGACACGTTATTTGTATGGGTGTATTGATGTCTAAATATGGTAGTTGGTTAGTTGAGTAGTTCAGATCTATTCTTATTGAGGGATATCCATAATCTATGATGGTGTATGGTTGAGTAGCATGCATGGGTTGTTTGATGGCATACATATGTTTGTGATTTGTTATGGTACATATTGGGCAATGAAAGGTAGAGTGCAATGATAGATTAGAAGTGGATGTGACATAGGAAGAAAGAGTTTGAAGTGCCAGAAGGTTGAATTTTCAGAAATCCTAGTTTCTGAAGGTGTACGTAGGATAACAGTGGGTTAGGGACCATACATACACATGTTGTAGTATAGGAAGGTCGAATACATATGCAGGCTGCAATATAAACAAGCCACGTACCTGTTGACATATTGATATTGTTATCACTCCAAGAAACTCTTTGAGGTTGTGGATCAAAGATGCTTGGTAACTTAAGGTAAACTTGTTTTTGTATTTTTGTATGTGTGGATCAATGGGATAACTCAATTACAGTATGGTATTCAGACAGTCAAAATGAGAATCAAATGAACCAGTGCTCTCAAGGATCAATAATCAGATGATAGTTTTTAAGTGGGTGAGAAAACAATGCGTATAAACCAAATACAAATGTAGGGTTTAATAAACAATGATAAGCAACTATTAATCAAGTTATGAGATAACCAATGAGATGAAAATAATTCTATAGATAAAACAACTTGAATAATAGTATAGAAGGAGAGATGATAATCTGACATCAATAGAAAGAGAAAACTATGATTTTTATTATCATATGGAAAAGTTTGTTTACAATATAGTATCTTCTGTATCCAAAATCGAACCATGGTATCTGAAAAAGATAGGCATTTATAGGCTTTACAAAAAATCTTAGATCTTGGAAAACTGGATCTGGATTTTTAAATATAGAAAACAGAAAACAAAACTAAATACAATAAGATAACTAAGAACTAATTTCTATTAATCGAACTGTCTTCAAAGTTTGTCTTCGACATATGGTCTTCATAATTTCTATGTCTCTGATGTGTCATGGAGGAAAGGACACATGTCTTCAGTAGTTGGAAAACTTTCAACAGTTGTGAACAAATCTTTAGTTGACCAATTAAGCATTCACCTCCAAAATCTCCACGAATCTTTGAAACTAAATATTTCATGATTTGGTGATTAATCTTTTTTATGCTCTCTTATCCTTTAAATCACCCAAAAATTGCTCTGTTCGAGCTCAAATCTTCAAAATTCTTACTCAGCAGTTTCACCAACTATTTCGCCTTAGGATTTGCTAATTAGCCGATGAAAGCTCTGCTTTTCAACAACTAATTGGTTATAATTGTGCCTTTTGTGCTGGTGGAAACTCTGTTTTAATCAAAAGGAAAACCTTTCGTGTTCAAAATAAAAAATCATTGTTTATTTGATTAATCTCCCTGCAAATTTACAGCAACCTGTGCCAGCACCTATAAATCTGGATGTGTGGTAATTTTTACCTTCAACTTTCTGATTTTCCTCTTCAGACGCTTAGCTAACCACCATAAGCTACTATAATCCTTTGTGATCTTTTTCTTATTCTTCTTATCCTTTATACTTTCACATGCCAGCTTCTCAAAAGCTGCATTGGTCTTTGTGAAATTCTCTGATAAAGATTTATATCTTGCCTTTATCACCCTTTCTAGAATCTCCTGCTATGCTATTATCTCCTTCAGCTCCTTAATCTTCTATGATTTCTTTGATTTCTTATTTCTTGAGGTTTCACCTTCATCTTTGGAAGTAAAAACTTCAAAATCTTGTGCAGGTTCCATGGAGTGCTCTGGACTTTTCATGGCTAGAATTTCATCATCTTTTTCTGGTTCTGTGTCTGAATCTGTGTATGGAAGATTTAGAACATTTACCTTCTTTACTGTGGATTTCTCTGAGTTTGTTTCAAAATCTAGTTTCTTTTTAGCTTTGTTGGGCTTTACGCTCGATTTTTTCTCTTCTGGTGACTTTGGGAGAGCTCTCCTTCTCCTTGAGCTACTCTGAGGAATTGTCTTCTCCTTGCATGCTTTCTTCTTTTCATTCATAGGTTGAATTTGGGTCTCAAAACCTTCCCAAAAGACAAAGCGCTGCCAAGTTCTTTCTTTCTGTCTCAATTCTTCCAAGATGATCATTTTAATTAGGCCATAATGACAAAGGGCATTTTTTATGCTGAATGGTTCGGCTCCGATCCTATTACACACCTTTGTTAGGCTTCTATGAAGAAAGAAAGGCAAATTTAGAAGGACCTTCCCTGTGAAATGATCTAAGAGTCTAAAGTGATATAACATCAACTTGTCATACCTGCCCTCTAAGGTTACATATAGATGAATGCCTTTGAACAGATCTTGCCATTCATCTTCAAGGTAAGAAACATGGATACTTTTCTTCCAGGTTATACTTCAAAACTCTTTTTTGAGATATGATCTAAAATCCAAATTCTTGGTTACTGTTGTTTTAAACTAACTTTGACCTATTCTGGGTAAGCCAATTGCTGAAGCAATGGAAGTTTCATCAAATATCAGTTCCAGAGAACCCACTGTAGCTTTCTTCCCATCGTATGACTTTGCAAAAGTCTATGCTATCGCCTGGTGATATCCCTCCTGCAACTTTTCTACATAGGTCATACATCTTGCGTCTGAGAAATGCTTCTGAACCTCTGGATGAGAATGCAAAAAAGATAAATTGTTTAATTCTTTCCTCAGAAGTAGTCCTCCTTGCTTCCTTTCCAACTGCAACTTAATCACCAGTTAATTTGTACACGGTTGACATAGTAATCTTTCTTAATAAGGAAAGGGTTGGCGCTGGTGAAAATGACCCTGTGTTATCAATTGAAATATGAAACCCCATAATAGAATTTTTAAACATCGTGAGTTTGAAATAAGAAATGATGATGTGATTTGATGTTAACAGAAATCTGGTACTTTATCCTCTAGTTGTAGTGATCATCAAGAGTTTGTCACGTATTCAAACCCTTCTCTGTCTGTCACATGAAATTCATGATCACAATATATCATGATGTCCTACTAGAATGTGATGAAAAGGTGTCACCACTCATTTGCTTCCATTAACTTGCCATGATGATCATATGACGTGTGTCCGGTGTATCCTTTTTGGGTTTCTGGAATCGTTGGAGAAAAAACCCGTGTTAACACTTTCACCGACTCGCTTGCTACTGGGAGTACACTTTATTTGTTGAAACCCGAGGCTTTCACCAGCTAACTTCAACTTCAAAACAGATGTTAGTTGTTGAAAGGATTTTTCTTGATTTTTTGAAAAGACCTTTTGAGGATCAATTTATTTCTAGGATAACATCTTAAATCCTATGTTTTGACACTTCTAAATTATAAAAATTTATATAGAACCCTATTTATAACCATGCTATCATCTACAAAATGGAACAAACTGACTGATTCATTTTGGGAGATAACAAATATATGTTTACAAGTTGAGTCTTGTACTTGATGATTGATTCCTCTTCTTAGTTGGTGTTGATATTTCCAGGTTCATTCTTTCATTGAGAGTTGGTGCTCTTGTGGAGTTGTTTCTCTTTTCAACTGATGTTGATAAACCCCAAGGATTGTAGTCCATAATACAAAATAAACTTATACATATATCTTGTGTTCCTTGTGTTCTTTATGATAATGGTTTATTGATGATGTTTGTTGTTGAGATATGACAACATTATAAATGAAAGTAATAAATATTCAGTAAGTGGTGATTTCTAACAAAGGTGTTTTGTAAATAGTTTGTCAAAAGACCCCTACACGAATTCATCCCCCACCCCCCCCACCCCGCCTCTGAGTGTATTCAGTGTGTCCAACAGGGACATCCCTATTGTCGTCCTCTTTATGCTTTGAAAAATTGTGAAAGAGATCCATTAATCAGAATTGCAAAGGATGTGTTCTAGAAACAACCCATAATCCAATTCATAGTACTAAGATTCATACCCATTTGAATGAGTACCAAACATAATAAGGTCCAATTTACTTTGTTGTAGGCTTTCGACATATCCAATTTTAAAATAGCTTCTTTGATATTTTTCTTTTGACCAAATGGAGAACTTCTTGGGAAATAGCCACTACATCATGAATTTTCCTATTCTACAGGAAACCAAACGGTTCCTCTCCAATAACTATACTTAACATGGGTCTTAATCTTTGGGAAATGATTTTTGAAATGAACTTGTACACTTCATTACAACAAGAGATAGGAAAAAAGTCCTCGAAGTAATATGCACTTTTCTTTTTAGGGATGAGACAAAATTTTTTGAGTTGATAGGACCATAGATATTTCCTTCTCTCTAGGATTCCCTAATCATTAGGAGAAGATCATATTTCAAAAGGTCGAAGAAATGTTTGTAGAATTCCACAGGAAACCTGTCTGACCCCAGGAATTTTTCATTCTACATTGAGGAGAGGATTGAGCACAACTCCTCTTCTGACACTTCTTCTTCTAAGGATTGATTCATCTCTTCTATGAATATGTGATGAAACTTAGTTACCACCTCCAAGATATCCTAGATTGGACAACCCACAGAGGTTGTGAAGAGATTTTCAAAATAACGTGCTCCAACCTCGACTTTTTCTTGGACTGAGTTGACCTTATTCCCTTCTTCATTTTTAATTTCCCATATTGTATTGAGGTTCCTCTGGTGGTTGAGAAAATCATGAAAACTTTTAGTATTATTATCACCAGCTTGCAGCCATAGAGCATGACTTTTCAGGAACCACTCATGCTTGTCTTTTCTAAACCATGCATTTCTCCTCTCCTCAAGAATTTTTATCTCCTCCAGTTGAGCCAGACTCAGGGGGACTCCTTCCTCATTATATAGGAGCCTTGAGAGATTTATTTCAATATCTAGGACTTCCCTATATGTTCTTGCTCTCCATACAGGGATCCAGTTTTTAATGGCCATTATGGTTCTCTTTATATTGGCTTCAAATTGGACCATTGAAGGTTTAGGCTTATCAGAGCTCATCCTTTCCTAAGATGAGACGACTATTTTCTTAAAATCTTCATCTTCCAACCAAACATAATTAAACTTAAGGGGAGCAGGTGGTGATTCAGATCTTGATTTCTAACATAGTAAGATATGGTGATGATCTGAAATCCCCCCATATTCCACCTTTGATTTTAATCTAAACCCCTTTTCCAGGAATCTCTCACGGACTAAAAATATATCCAATATTTTGGCTACTTCATCTTTCTGTATTAAATAGTTATGCCAAGTTGGAATAATATTTATCAGATCAAGGTCAACTTGGCTTGCAAACTCAAGGAAAGAGATAATGAAACATCTTTGTCGATCTTCTCTTGTATTCCCTCCCCACACTTCTCTAAGGGAGAGAGTGAAGTTTAGGTCTCTCCCTATCACTGAGAAAGGGTCACTAAAAACACCTGCATATTTTAAAAGTTCCCAAAATGAGACCGTGTCAGCATAGGGACCATATATATAAATCGCCGAAAAAAAATCATAATATTTATTCTTGAGCTTGACAAAAATAGAAGAAAAAACAGAAGATGAGGATAATTCCTTAAAGTCAAGACTCCATCATGTAAGGAGTCCCCCCTGAAATCCCATATGCATCTACAATATTGAAAGACCAGTTTGTTACTTGTTAGCTAGGGACTTATAGTTTTAAGGGCGACATCCCCCCCACACATAGTCTCCTAAATCAGAATAATATCTGACTTGAGGCTAGGACCATCCTTTTGAGGGCTAGTTTTTTCTAGGGGCCCCCAACCCCTCTAGAGTTGAAAGAGAGAAGGATCATTCTGAAAGGGGAGTTAGGGCTCTCCCCTCTCTAAGGGCCCTAGTGATGGTTGCTTGAGTTCCTTTCCAAATTCCATCAGCTACTTTATCGTGTTCCTTCGATAGGTGATACTTTCTTCCAACTTGCGTAGCTTGAGGAGGTTCAAGAGCCAGACCACCCTTTAAGGGAATGCCCTCTTTTAGATGTCATTTCAATCACATAGTGTATGTCTTAGAAGAGGGAACAAGAGGTTTCAAATCCTTATAGGAAGGGGGAGGTGAAGTAGTGCCAATATCCATTAGTGGGAACAAGGGAAGGGAAGGGAATGAGGGAGAGATCTTAGAAGGATTAGGGTACAACTGAGTAACTAGTACCCCAGGAGAATTCAGGGAAGGAGGGATTAGAGGGATGAGAGGGAATGGATGGAGAAACCAAAAGAGGGGAAACCATAGACTTCAGGATAGGCTCAGGGGAAGAATACGAAGGGGGAGGAGGAGGAGGAGGTGTAGGGGAGGAATAGGGGCAAGGAACCGAATTTACAACTGGCAAAGAATTCATAATAGACAAAGAAGAGGGGGCAATGTTAGTGTTCAACATACTTGATTAAGCTGTTGTAAGAGCTAATTCTCACATTGCAGAGATGGAATATTTTTCATTTTCCAGTTTGATGGTGACTTCCTCCTTCTTTCCATCAATTGAGAGAGCCTCTATTGTACCCTCTATTCCAATAGTAAATTTTTTCCTCCAAACCTTCGACGGGGGAAGGATTCCAGGAAACAACCATGAACAATGAGCCCTAAGATGCCTAATTTTGTGACATCCATGGCATTGGAAGGGAAGTTTTCAGTAATCCACCTTCTAATGCCACATGATGTCACCTAAAACAATATCAATGCTTACAATCAAACCCTCTCGAATATTTACCTCCACCTGAATACAGGGCCAACGACACTCTTTCTTTGAAGCCCAGTTGAGCTCAATCCCAATAAATGTACCAATCTTATTCCTAATTACTTACACTGCCTATCTAGTCTAGAAGGACATAGGTAAAATGGGAAAAATGACCCATACCTTCATGTGAGTGATAGGTTCTGCATTGGATCAAAATCCACAGACCAAGGCTTAAGAAAATGTCTCGACGAGCCTAGGACCAACTTCTACTAAGAAGATCAATGCAATCCTTCTCTGAATTAAAAAGAAAGAAAATCCACCCACTGGACAAAACATGAGACTCAAAACATGAGACTCTAGTTCATATTCGAAGGGTTTCTGCACCAGAAAATGTTTGGAGCCTACTTTTGCTTCTTCCTCCAGGCCACCTTGCAGGTTTCCTGGATTACCCAACATAGAATTCACATGCAGTGGATGTATGGCCAAATCGTCTTTCAAAGGAAAAGACCCTCCATTTACATAGTTTGTAGAGCTACTTCCAAACACATTAACTTCCATCGAAATGTTTCCATCTTTCACATGCTCGAGAGATAATCCTAATCCTAATCCCTCGAGATTGTTCCTAGGTACCATTAGGTAAGGGAAAGGAGGTAGTGTCCCGCGTTCCAAAAACTCATCCTGCGTGAGAAAATCTTGTTCGCATGATGGAATTAATTCATATTCCACCTCATCATCATTCAGTGACACCATCTATCCATCTAGAACCACCTGTCACGTGGAACTTCAAAACCTACGTGAAAAGACTTGGAGAACAAATGGGAAACTCAAACAGGGAGAGCGTTGGAGAGGGAAAGAGAGGTGTCAGAAAAGAGAGAGGGAAGGGGAAGGCACCTGAGGCCCTCACTCCCAGTCCTGACTCCTATGGACCCTAATCCATTGCTCGCTCGCGACCGCAGAAAGGCTCAAACGACAGATCATCCAAAAAAACCCTTCTCACGCAATCTCTACAAATTTTATAAATTTAATTTAAATTATTTTCTAACTTATTTTATATTTTTAATATTTAATTATAAAATTATAAAATATATAATATAATAAATTTAAAATATTATAAAAGGGACACAACGGAAGTTAATATCATATTATAAGAAAACAATATATTATATATGTTTTTTAATATCATATTTATAAATTTATAATTAAAAAACATATATTATATATTTTATTGTTTTCTTATAATTTATATTAATGTATATATTTTCCATATTTTTCCATTTTATTTTAAAAATTTAAAAATAAAAACTCTTACTTCATATACATAAAACAAATTTAAACACAAAAAATTTCAACTATACAATATCACTTATAATAAGATTTCTTATTTAGTTTCCTGAAACACAATATGAATTTGAAGTTGAATTCACACTCTGGTGTTTGGAAGGATGATGGTGGTTGTTTAATATTCTTCATGTTGTAGTGTGATATTTGATTAACTAACTGGAGTTGTTAAAATACATAATTAGTAGTGTTTTTCTATGGTAAATAATAAAAATAAAACACATAGCAGACATTTTCTTCATGTCATTCTTGATGGGCTATTTCCCCCTCATGTCACGACAGAGTGAGACAAAGCGAGACTGGATATAGAAGATTTAAATCTACCCTCATAATCAAACATGCAACCAAAGAATAACTATGTTTTCATGGGGAGAGATAGGGAAAGAAGAGAAGAGAAGGTGTGCACCTTAAACCCTTCGTCTAATGTCGATCCCCACTCCTGCTTCTCAAAATGCTCCTAGTCTATGCTAGTACAAGCCTACAATAGGAGACCTAGGTTGTGTTGCAACGAGGTAGTTATAGGTCCTAATAACATATATCAAATGTATACTTCAAATCATATATGAATAAAGATGAACATATCATATTGCAATGAAACAAATGAACACAAAATTTGAGGGAAAGAATACTCTTCAATTAATCAGCAAAATAATAGAGTTGGTTACAACCTGACGTTTCTTCTAGCACCGCTTCAGAACCAATCACCCAGGTTCCTCCTGAAGTCCTTCAAGCATAAACTCAATGAAAATCTTCCTCAAATAGCTTGATAAGGATAGGAACACACCTTATAACTATATAAGAGAGGAAACAACTTTGGAAAAGGAGTTTCCAGGTTGGGGGAAAGCTTCTCAGAGGATGAAGGGGAAAGGAAGCTTGCTCAATTTTCTCAGCATAACCTTCCACCATCAGACTTATCCTCATAATTTCCCCCAAAGGTGATTTTATATCTTCTCCAAGGGGTTAGGGAAGTTAGAATCCATTTTTTACGAGATAGGGAACGTTGGGAAAGGATCCCAATCAAAAAACCTGCTCAAAAACTCAAAATTAT
Source organism: Picea engelmannii (assembly GCA_009831015.1). Taxonomy (NCBI): domain Eukaryota; kingdom Viridiplantae; phylum Streptophyta; class Pinopsida; order Pinales; family Pinaceae; genus Picea; species Picea engelmannii. Next base: position 7,774 of record ML825978.1, on the reverse strand, counting down.
TTTATGTTTCACTATTTTTTAGGGCATATGCGAGTTTCACATTGAAAAGTCATAGATGTCTCCATGGTGCATCAAAGGAGCCCGTAGATATGTTTAAAAGACATGTTTTTTAGGTAATTTGGATGAGTCAAGGTGAGATTTTTTCTAGCAAGCCAAGGGAAAGGGTTAGGCCATGGCACAAATGCATAGGTGTGGCATTTTTTTCTATAACAGATGCCCCCTAATGTGTTAGGTCGGAAGGGAAACATGATGTCTAAAATATGTTATATAACTCTAAGAAGTGAGGATGCATTGAAGTAAACTCTAAAAGCTTCCCAAACAACTGATCCAAAAACAACAACCATGAGTCAAGATCAAGTAAGAGTATATTCTTCCCAATTCAGGCATACACATGCTCAGGAGTAATGTAAGCATGGCCTCTAAATTAAGTACATTGTGGATCCATGGTACATATGAAAGTATGACTAATGTCCATGCCCACGAACAATACATAGTGGATCCATTTGATAAATATGAAGTAGAAAGCATGGCCACAAGGAATACAAAGTGGATCCATGTGAAAGTAGATCATAGCCACGAATAGATACACAATGGAGCTATGTCTCAAAATCACTAATAGATGATATCTTGGACCAATGGAGTGAACAAGTTGATCTTCTGCAAGTACCAATGTCTATGGAGTGGTACAATATGTTGGGTAGGAGCATAAAAGATATGATGCTTACACTTCACCCGAAGTATTCAAAATAATCCACCGTGGCACAAGTCTACACTATGTGAATAGATGTGTTGGGCTCAAACATAGTGAGACATTGTTTGACTACCAGTCATTAATGTATATCGTTAACAAATGTGAGACAACCCACTGATGATGATAATGAGTGTGAAGATACCATGGTAAAATCTAACAAGTGTGAATAAATGAGTTGATTTCGAACACATGGTAGAATATATCGACCAGGGGACATTGATGTATTCGCACTATCAATAGTGAGGGAACCTGTCACTGATGACTACAAGGCCCAAGGTACCAAATATGACTCTACATCCCAATCCCATAGCAATATGCGTTGAATTCCATAGGAAGAGATTTGTTGGAAGGACAAAGTTAAGGAATGCTCCATCATCCATCATGAGGGGTAGCATAAAGCCAAAGATTTGGAAGAAATTGGATGAAGAGATAGATAGTTGTGATCATGAGATAGACTTGACGGACTTGGGAAATCCGACTTGAGAGGATAGAGAGTTACTGTAGAATGGATGACTCAAGATGAAACTTCCCTTGAACAAAAGAACTACACATTATGTGACTTAGACAACATGACTATAAACTAGGACACATTTTTGACACAGGGAGAATCAACAAATGTTCCATAAGGTTAAAAGAATAACCAACCAGGGGAGATAAAACTTAATAACGAGAAAAAGTCTCCTAAAGACATACTAGACCCAAAATTATGAGATATTGATTCAAGATTGTGATTTTTTCAAGGGAAGCATAACTATTGCCAACAAAAGAGATAGACACTTTCCCCCCTTCTTTTTGCTTTTTTTATTTTTTTGTCTTTTTCATGTTATTAAATCCTGAAAAAATAATAAAAGAGTGTTATAGTACAATGGAGGAAATGAGTGTCACAAGCAATCAAACTAGTTCCAGAGCACAAGGAACATACCTATGCTCAATGTATGGAAATCATGTGTGGGATAAGGATGCTCAGGGGAATGTATCCTGTAGGGGTAAGGTGTCGAGTCGCAAAGGAATAAATTGCAAGGCTGGGAACTGATAGGAATGCATAAGTAGTGGGTTTAACAACAGGTTCAAAAACAACGTGTTGAAGCCAACATTAGGCCTAAAAGCATAAGCAGTCAATATGCAATGCAGTTACAACTCAAATTTAGGAAGTAAACCTCCCATGGTTGTATTTTTCATAATTTTAGTCTCGAGGGCCCAAAAAAGAAAAAATAATACTAAGGAGAACTCTTCTAGCCAAAACTAACTAGAGAATTCCCTTTTTGTAAATAATCCGTTCGATCAGGAAAAGGGTTAAACTTATACCAAAAAGGCGTCATTTCAAATCTATTTTATGAGTGTGAAAGAAACAAGGTCAGTTAGCGATCTTTTCAATTTTAAAGAGTCTAAAAAGATCTTAACTATGGACTCCAATGTCTTTTTTTGTAAGACTAGTCTCCTGAGACCCAAAAAGTGTAAAACAAAATTGAGGAGAACTATTCTAGTCAGTAGAATAGATTATACATTTTTCATAATTAGTTTATTCGGTTTGAAAAAGGGGTAAACTTGTGTCAAACAGATGTTCCTTCAAATCCATTTAACGAGTGTGAAAGAAACAATGTCACTCTATTGGATTACTAAGAGGGGGGTGAATCAGTAATAGAGCAATTTAATCGTTTTTAACCATATAATGCAATTGTTATATCAGTGTAGCATTACCATCCAATAATTGCAGAGTAAATAAACAATGAACAAATGAGAAATCATACACATACACAATACACATTTTTTTTACATGGAAACCCAAAGCGGGAGAAAACCACTAAATTCTTTTTCTTATATGTCTTGAAGAATTACATTCATTGGAAGCACCAACTTCCTTTTCTTTCCAGCGGAAACTGAAAGGAGGCTCCAACCCCCTAGTTTCTCAGGCTACAACCTAAGTGAAGCTCCAACTCCCCAATTCTCTAGCTACAACCAGAAGGAGGCTACAACCCCCTAAGTTCTCTGTCTCAACTGAAAGGTGGCTACAACCACCTGTCCTTGGCCCATCCAACTGCCCTGAAATATAAATGTCAAATGTAGACAACCTATTATTATCACTTAATCAACCACTGCCTCTGTCAACCTATCATTGTAAACCTGTACCAATAACTTGTAACAACCTATACCAAACAACCTACACAAAACAACCTATACCAATAACCTAAACCAACATGTACCATGCATCAATCATGAATCAACCTTGACTCATCAATATGTACCAATGTCATCAACTATACACCTCATGTATGTGCCAACTCATCAACTACTTGTCTCAACCATGTGCCCAACATGTACCTCAACCATATACCAAAGACATACACCAATATAACCATCAAAAGTTACTTAACAATTCATCACTCTATCCATAAACCAAATGCCATAAACCCTTACATCAAACCATGTGCCACAAGCTCACTGTTATTTAGCCTCAAGCTAAAACAACAACTTTAGCAACACATCACAACCAAAAGACCAATACCCATATGCCAAATACCAACTGTATCCCTTAACAAATCTAATATATGTAGCAATATTGAACATCCAATACCATCTCCAGAGCTAAACCCTAGCTCACAAAAAATACCTCAAACCAGATGTGCCATATCTCTCATAAATAGACCCCAACCATGTTGTTGCCATGATTTTTCTGCCGTGATTTTTCTGTCGCACTTTTTCTTCCGCGATTTTTCTGCTGCACTTTTCCTGCCGCAATTTTTGTGTCACACTTTGTTCTGTCGCACTTTTTCTACCATGATTTTTCTTCCTTGATTTTTATGTCGCACTTTTTTTGTCCCACTTTTTCTGCCACAGTTTTCCTGCTACACTTTTGCTACCGCACTTTTTCTGCTGCAAATTTTCTCTATCAATAATACTTTCCCAAATAACCTTTCACAAAAATAGATATTCGATGATATTCAAGTGTGATTAAATGAGAGAAATTTTCCTATTATTTATACTTTCATGTAGCATTACACTTTCTTTATTTTAGGGATTTCTCCATTTACTTTATTATTTAAATAATTTATTCTGCAAACACTTGATTTTTGGGGGCTTCTATATGACTCATGAGAGTTCTTCAACTTCATATGGCCATAAATCTCTAACCGTGAGGAGTTATGTGACGTTTCACATGCCAACGGAAATGGCATGAAAAGAACTATCCATCTAGGATAGTTCCACTAACAAATTCACTGATCTTAATCTCATTATTCCACAATTAAGCATGGGTTCTCTAACCATACTTCTAAGATAACTCAATTTGCAAAGTGTCTTCCCGTGAGAGCTTTCACCATAAGGGGACTACTTTGGATTTCATCCATTTTTACTTCTTATCAACCATGAGAAGACAATAATGAGTCATCTTTACATCAAACAAACTTGGGTCCATTACCCAAACCTTTGTGCTACCGAACTTTCTTCAAGGGTTGACATCAATAAAAACCAACCTTAATCAACAACCTCCCCCTTTGGCATTTATGGAAACGCTTTGATGAAATACTGAAATCATGTCATGCAATACTGAAGTCATATCACTCATGCTCTCCCTGGAACCATGGCTTTGTCCTATGCATCTTTGTGACCTTTGCTCCCTCTGGAATCATGCCTTTTTCCTCTGCATATGATAAATCTCTCCCCCTTTTTCATCAATGGAAAAGGTATCTTTCCATCCAAGGTTTCTCTCCCTAACTGAACTATCCTCTTTATGGTGCTTCCTCGTTGTAACATACCCAGTCACCCATAGGCCGGGGTACGCTACCTTCAAGCCCGCCCTTGGAATTATTTCTCTTACCGATACCTTTTCATTATTTAAGGATGTATAAAAGAAAAGACTTTAACGACATGAATAACAGTAAAAAGCAAGCATGCATAGTCTAAAGATTCAATTAAACGATAATTAAATATAAAACATAAATAACATTCAAATACATGTAAATGATACCATAACAGAGATCACTTATCTTTTTGAAAGACGACACCAACTGGCTACAGACCAAGGACGTTCCACCCAATTGTAGACACCACTGGTCCAAATCTCAACAACAATGTCACCCCTGAGCTAGGGCTATGAATCCATAAGGAAGGTTCCAGAGTGTACTTGGCTTCCCAAACCATTCTACACTCACAGGTTTCCCAAACTAGACAACTCTCAAGCTCTCACAAGCTTTCCAGCTCTCACAGCAATCCAAGTATCCATCTTGCACCACCCGAGAGAATGGACCTCCACCCTTCTCTGCCATGTAGTCCCTCAAGAATTCCTTCTCCTTATTCGGGCTCAAGCACAACTGGTCCAGAATCTCAATGTTGGAACTCTCAGGACTCGCAGCTGTGAGAAACGTTGGTCACAGGCCAGCACATCTCATATATGCGGCCTTGGGTCACGATTGGATGACACCAGCAACCACTACAACCAACTATACAGTGGCTAATGTTCAGTAGTTTGGCTCCCTTCCCGAGCCAAGATGCAGATGAGGATGGATCAATGAATGGGTAAGTGGGTGCATGAAAATGCATGCATGAAAGTGTGTGAGGGAAAATGAATGGATGTACAGGGAATTAGCGAATGAGCCATCATTCGAACCCCCTAATCAGACCAAAGGTGGGTTTAAGTAACCTCGTGGGGAAATCAAGAACCTCCTGGCCTTCCCTAAGAATCTCGCATAACTGATCCCTTCCCTTAGATAAAAGGGTAATTAACAATAGGAGTAAACACTTATCCCCTCAAGCCCCCTCTCTTGTGAAATCATATCCCCGTATAACTCTAGTCCTTATCCATCTAGAAACCAACAATGTGTTTATTATTAATAATGATCAAAACATTATATGTCTTGGGTACATTTTCCTTTTAATAATTGTTTGGGCACTCTAGCCTCTCAGCATTGTAACAATACATTATTTAAAAATGGGGGTTCAGAACCTGGGGTGTTACATCCCCTCCCCCTTATTTTCGGCACTGTCTTTAGTGCATATACAAAATGGAGATCAAAATTTCAAATTTATTCAAAAATTTGCAGGTACTCTGCCCATACGACATCTTCATTCTCCCTCGTAGCATCTTCAGGACCGTAGAAGTTCCACTAAACTTTTACCATCTCTATAACTCGATTCCGGAGCATTTTGAATTTTCTGTCCAACACCCGCACTGGCTGAACCTGAAAAATCTCCCTCTGTCTCTACCTGAATCAGATTCCAATCAATAACATGGTTAGGATCATGTACATATTTCTTTAGTAAAGATACATGAAATACATTATGCACATTCATCGAAGCAGGCAATGCAAGCATGTATGCAATTGGCCCTATTTTTTCCAATATTTCAAATGGACCACAGAATCTGGTTTCCATCTTTGTACAACTACCCAATTTCAAAGAGCTTTTCTTGGGCTTCACTTTCAAAAGTACATGCTCCCCTACTTTAAATTCTCTAGCTATCTTGTTCTTGTATGCATAAAATTTATGTCTATCCTGAGTTACCTTTAAATTATGTTTGATCTTAACCACCTGGTCTTCCATGTCCTTGAGTAACTCTGGCCCAGGTACCACTCTCTCTGTTGGGTTGTCCCAACTTACTAGAGTATCCCATTTCCTACCGTACAAGGCTTCAAATGGGCTCATTCTCAATGAAGCTTGATACCCATTATTATATGAAAACTCAACAAAGTGTAAGTAATCTTCCCACTTAGATGGCTTATCCATCACATACATTCTTAGCATGTCTTCAATTATTCGATTGACCTTCTCTATTTTCCCATCTATCTGGGGATGATATGATGTGCTAAAGTTTAGTTTTGTGCCAAATCCTTTAAACAATCCCCTCCAAAAGTTGTATGTAACCTTGTATCTTTGTCCGAGACAATTGTCCTAGGTATCCCATGCAACCTAGCAATTTCCTTCATGAAAATTTTTGCAATATTAGCCGTTGTGTGTGTTGTCTTAACAGGCACAAAATGGGCAGCCTTTGTTAATTTTTCAACCACCACCATGATTGAATCATGTTTCTTATTCATTCTGGGTAATCCTGTGATTAAATCCATGGTGATCACTTCCCATTTAGTCTCTGGAATTGGCAGTGGTTGCAGCAAACCCATTGGGTGCCTATGCTCAGCCTTCACCTTCTGACATTTCATACATCGAGCAATATAATCATCAACATACTTCTTCATTCCCGGCCAAAAGAACTGGATTCTTACTGCTGTAATTGTTTTCTGGTAACCGGGATGTCTAGCATAAGAAACATCATGCATTTCCTTCAATACCAAATTCCTTAGTTCTCCAGAACTAGGAACATAGATTCTATTTTTATGCATGAGCAATCCATCTTCCTTTATCTCATACTCCTTTATTTTTTGTTGTACATCTCCTCGTTGTAAGTTCTCCTTTACCTGTAGGTAATGTTGTTTTGTAACAATACCATCTAAAGTTATGCTCTTCAAGTTTGATTGATGCATACTGACAACATTAGCATGTATGATATGCACTCTTCTACTAAGTGCATCAAAAAATTTATTCTCCTTTCCCCTTATATGCTTGATATCGAAGTCATATGCACTTAAAAATTCCATCCATCTTTTTTTCCTGGCATTCAAGGTCGGTTGTTCAAAAAATACTCCAGGCCAATGTGGTTTGTCCTTAATTCAAATTTCTTCCCCATGAGATAATGCCTCCACATCCTCAAGGTGTGAACAATGGCATCAAGTTCCAAGTCGTGGGTGGCATAGTTCCTCTCATGTTCCTTAATCTTTCTGGACTCATATCCAATGACATGTCAATTTTTCGTGAGGACTCCCCCAAGTCCTTCTTTACATTCATTTGTTCATACCACAAAATTTTCATTTCGGTCAACAATCTTTAACACAGGTGCACTAGTAAGTAATTCCTTCAACAGATTAAAATTATTTTCACACTCGAGTGTCCATTCAAAATTAGTTCCCTTATTTTGAAAAGAAGTGATGGGATGAGAAATCTTAGAGAACCCTACTATGAACCTTCTGTAGTAGCCAT
>ML825977.1:128585-142660 GCA_009831015.1 Picea engelmannii | reverse complement strand
CTTTGGAAGATGGTTGCCTTTGTTCTCTCCTCCAAGCTCCTCTTTGCTCACTCTTCCAAGCTCTCCTTTGCTTTCTCCTCCAAGTTCTCACAAATCTGCACTCTCAACCTCTCCTTTGCTCTCTCCTCCAAGCTCAAGATGAAAGAATGAGGAGAACAGAGGGGAAAGAGCTCCTTTATTCTCCTCATTCTTTTCCCTCAACCCTAAGCCTAAGTTAGGCCCCACCCTAACCCCACCCTAACTCCAAAAATAAAATAAAAATGAACTTTTGCTTGAAGATGCGGGTCCCCACGGAAGCGTGCGAATTTTCCACTGAAGCGTGCGTGAAGCGCCCTCTGAAGCGCTTCCGAATTGGCAGGAATCGCGTTTTTGGGGGCTGAATCGCGCTTCCGAAAATTGAGTCGCGCTTTAGAGGGAGCTTCCAGGACGCACCCGCCCGGATCGAGCTTCGGGGCTTCGAAGCGGGGGGGGGAAGCTTCAGGTAACCCTGGGTCGATGGAAATTATTGCCCTACCAAGAATTCGACTAGTTTTAGAGTTATAAAATCCGATTTGGGGGTTTTATTTGGTCATTTTGCAAACGCTGGCTAGGGGGTTTGAGCTCTAATGGTATTGTAACCATTTTCCATCAAGCAAACATGGGGAAATCCATAGATTTCATTGCCATCAAGTAAGCATTTGTGGAGTGGCGATCTACTCCAATCTACCATATCCATTGAACCAGGTATGTAAACAAAATTATGCCCTCATTTTCTTTGTTTTTCTAGATTTATTATAGGGTTTGCAATGTCCATTAGATATACCTAGTTTTGTGCCTTTTTAATGGAGGATTTAACACTTATGTAGCTATGGTAGTTTAATTGTAGCATTTTTTAAGTTTTTTTGTGGATTTAGATTCTAAATTTCCCCCATTTTTTTTGTCCCATAGGTTTACAAATTTAATCAGTGATCCACACATTTCAAAATGCCAAAGCCATTGGACCCAATGTGGGAGTATGGTCTACATTATGATGGCCATAACATAATAAGGTTGAATTGCAAGTTATGTGGTATGGAAATGTTTGGCGGCAGCAGTTGCTTGAAATACCACCTTGCAAAATCCCAAGGAATGAAGTGGAGATTTGCCCAGCATCTACCCTAGAAATTGTTCACATTGCAAATCAATCCATTTTTGCAATGGGTAGGAGGAGAGAGAAAAGGGAAGAATTCAAGCTTGAGCTTGCAAATAGACCTACAAGCATCTCAGGAGTGGGGGAATGTCAATCTTCAGGTTCACATTCCACAATACCTAGCCCCTCAACATCCTCACCTTTCTTTGCGCTGAGGTCAGTGCCTATGGGGAAACCTTTTATTCGGTCGATGGTGAAAACAAAGGAGAAGGAGGAGGCCGACAAGATTCTGGCAAAATGTTTTGTATGGAGTGACATACCATTCAACATTGCCAAGAACCCATTCTACCACTCCATGTTTGAAGTTGCTGCTATTGTTGGTCCGGGATACAAGGGCCCTTCTTATAATGAAGTGAGAAGGCCTCTCCTTCAAGGGGAAAGGTCAATTGCACAAAGAGATTGGGTGAGCTGAGGGAATCATGGGAGATTACAGGATGCACTGTTGTGTCAGACGGTTGGACAGATGGGAAGGATAGGTCCATTCTCAATTTCTTGGTTAATTGTCTTAGGGGGACAATGTTTATCAAATCTATTGATGCATTTTCATATGTTAAAGATGCACAGTTATTATGTGAGTTGTTGGATAATTTCATCCAGGAGATAGGTTCGTAGTACGTTTTCCAAGTCATTATGGACAATGCTACCAATTATGGGTATCGAAGCCTATATTGGACTCCTTGTGCTTCCCATTGCATTGATTTGATGCTAGAGGACATGGGAAAAATTCTTTAGATCAAGGAAATTGTTGAGTCAACTAGGAGTGTTACAATATAGAAAAATTCTTTAGATCAAGAAAATTGTTGAGTCAACTAGGAGTGATATATATTGTAACACTCCTAGTTGACTCAACAATTTCCTTGATCTAAAGAATTTTTCCCATGTCCTCTATATATATATATATAGATAGATAGATAGATAGATATATAACACTCCTAGTTGACTCAACAATTTCGTTGATCTAAAGAATTTTTCCCATGTCCTCTATATATATATATATATATATATATATATATATATATATATAACACTCCTAGTTGACTCAACAATTTCCTTGATCTAAAGAATTTTTCCCATGTCCTCTATATATATATATATATACGTTCTTACACTCATGAGAGAGCTCACAGGGAACAAAGAGTTGGTTTGTCCCGCTATCACGCGTTTTGTGATACATACGTTCTTACACTCATGAGAGAGCTCACAGGGAACAAAGAGTTGGTTCGTCCCGCTATCACACGTTTTGTGACTAGTTTCATTTCTCTTCTATCTCTCCATAAATCTATGTTGGAGTTGCAGAGTATGTTTATGTCATACGATTGGAAGTCTTGTGTCTATATCACTAAAGTGGATGGGCAAGCCATAGCCCAACTTGTGAGACACAATTAGAGGTTTTGGATGGGAGTGGAAGAGTTGTGTGCTGTCAGTGAACCTTTGGTAAAGGTTCTTTGCTTGGTTGATGGTGAGAAGCCTGCAATGGGCTACTTGTATGAGGCCATGGATAGGGCCAAGGAAGCTATCTATCGGTACTATGAAGACCAGGGGAAAGAGGGATTCACTAGACAAGCTAAGATATGGAGTGTGCTTGATGAGTGATGGAACAACACTCTCCATCGTCCGATTCATGCAACAGGGCTCTACCTCAACCTTGCATACTCTTATGCATATGGATTTAGGTTTGATGTAGAGGTTATGCATGGATTTTTCCAATGTGTTCAGAGGATGGTGTTGACTCCTGTTGAACGTTGAAAAATTTCCAAACAAATTGAGATCTATAAGCTCAATGCTGGGACATTTGGGTATGATATGGCTATCTAAGACAGGACCGCTAGGATGCGAGGTAAGCCACAAGTAAAATTTGTTTCAAACTTTCAAATTTCAATGTATTTCCTTTCTATCTATTTGACATGTGTTACATAGTTACTGAATGGAAATATAATTTATTGTCTTTCCTTTCCATTTATTTGTTTTAGATGTTTGGAGGACAAACTATGGCATAAGAGTCCCAGAGTTGCAAAAACTTTCCATTCGGGTGTCGAGTCAAACTTATAGCTCTTCAGGGTGTGAGTGCAACTGGAGTGTCTTTGAAAAGTTACACTCCAATAAGTGCAACAGGTTATTAAAATTTTATTTTTTTATAATTTTATAAATTTTAATTTATGCCCATGGGACATCATCCTCTAACTACAAATTGGCCCTCATATAGGTTAGATGTCCACTGTCTCAATGACATGGTCTATGTCTACTACAATATCATGTTGTGGGTAAGGTAGATAAACAAAGTACCCGAGACAGATGCCATTTCATTGGATGTGCTTGACACCATGAGTCTGTGGAGGGTGTAGGCCAAGAGGCCTGTCATGGAGGAGGAACCTTAGTGGTTGGAGCATGATGTTGATGATTTGGAGGAATCAGAGGATGTTCCACTTCCGGGAGAGACAAACTTGGAGCAGGAGGACATTGAGAGTTTTCTGGATCCAGTGTCACGACGTCTAGAGAGACTGCCAACTAGGGGAAGAGGTGGAAGAAATCCCACTCCATCTTCCACCTTATCCCCAGGAGTTGCACCTTCACCTCAGGCTCAACCTCAACACGTCCACCTACTGCTTCTATAGGAAAAGGGCTAGAGGGAATCATTGATATCTTAGTGCATCATGATTATCCTTGTAGGCTTGTAAAGGATCAACACATTAGCATCGCTCTAAACAAAGGAAATATTTGACCTATATTCCGAAGAAGATCAATTTGTGTGCAATTTGGTCTCAAAATAGTAGTGATTCTTGAAATCCCAATACATAAAGTTATATCCGAACATTTACAAGACTATCATGGTGGGACATACATTCTCTAAACTTTATACCACAACTCTGCATCAGTGGCTTTATGACAATTTGTAGAGTCATCATCTCAGAGCTAAGAGACAGGTCGGTTTCTCCCGGATTACCCGATGATTGATCACAATTTCACACTCAGAGCCATTATTGAGGAGGCTCGTCATCTCTCTTCGAGGGTCTACTACTGCTTTGTAGACTTTCGAAAAGCTTTTGACGCAATGTCACATGAGGCTTTATTCTACAGACTTCGCGACATCAACATATCTAAGACCCTCCTAGCAGTCATCATGAGATTGTATGATTCAGTTTTGGGATGTTTCAGGTTAGCTCACGGCCTCTCCAAATTCATTTAGAGCATCATTGGGGTAAAGCAAGGATGCCCCCTCTCGCCGACTCTTTTTGGAATCTACATCAATGAGCTAGTGTCTTTCCTCCACGACCACATCCAGGATGGAGATAGATGTCTCCTTCATCAGGCGTTGATCTCCCTGCTCCTTTTCGTTGATGACCTAATCTTGTTGGCCTCCACTCAAGAGGGCCTACAGAGGCAGATTGATGCCCTAGCCAATTTTTGTGACCTCCGACAGTTGACGATTAATTTGGGTAAAACCAAGGTCATGACATTCAATGCATCAAAGCGCCCTCTCACAGACTTACACTTGTACTTCAGGGTGGAAGAGATTGAGATCAAAACAACTTACACCTACCTAGGGGTCTAGTTGACGAGGCCTCATTTTGGTATGCAACGACCCCTCCAACCCCCGCTCAACAAAGGGTATGGGTCCCTAGCCCTCATCGAGAGACAGTGCTTCCAAGGTCAGTTTCAGTACATCTAGTTCAAACTATGCCTCATGGAGGTGATTATCAGACCCATAGTACTCTATGGCTCAAAGATCTAGGGACCGAGCCTGATAGAGACAGATTGGGCTCATTTGGAGAGAGTCCAGACCTTGCTTCTTAGACACATCATCAGATGCAAACATATCGTTCCATAGTGCATTATTCAGGTAGAGTTCGACGTCCAACCATTCTACCTCGAGGTTATCTTTCGCTTGATCTCTTTCATTCATAGAGTCAGATCTTTCAGGGACTCTGCTACTCGGAGAGAGCAATACCCCTATCTTGCACTTTGCTCCTCAAAGGCCCTCACCTCGGATCACTCCACAGGCCACGCATGAGGTTGGTTTTCAAAGGCATCCCAGCTTCTCCAATCGATGACCATCTCCCTAGAGCGCCTTCCCCCCTTCAGGTACTCCTTAGATGAGTCTATCCATCTCTTACCGCCTCGACAGATTATGAACCGAGACATCAGAAAGGAAAAATACAAATTATATATTCAGGTCACCTGGACCTCACCCCTGACGAGCCTGGGCTCGAAGACGTCTTTCTACTTAGAGCACTTTTTGGAGCAGTGAGATGGTATAATTGTCTGCCACCCATACACGTACACACATTGGATGCATTCACTCAAGATCCCTCTAGGACAACTCCGGGTTGGTTCTCATCGACTCCAAGTGGAGACTGATCACTATATCCCATGCTCTGATACGGTCTGCCAAATGTGTCAGCTACAGGAGCTAGAGACAGAGAGGCACCTCATTTGTCGGTGCCCCATATACTATGAGATTAGAGGACATTACTATTGCCTCTATAGGGACTCAAGGGGATCCCTCTCTACTTTCTTCCGATATCAGCATTGAAGGTGCCTAACTCTTTTCATCAGGGAGATTCTCAGTCACAGATCGCAGCTCTTGCATGCCCCCCCCACCCGGGGCAGACCAGGAGGATCACTCCATACTTCCATGCCCTTTCATCAGATCAGAGCAACAAATGAGAGTCCAAGTTCCAAAGTACTTTAGATCGTAGAGTAGTGAGACCTCAAGCCTCCTCTCAACCTCCCCCCCCCCTCTCGGGAGATCAACCGATATGTTTGAGACCGGTTTAGAGGTGCAAGACCGTACATCCAACCATGCATCCTCATAGTGACAGAGGGTTCAACTCCAGACAGATTCAGAGCATAGCACCTCTTGCTTATCAGATTGCCTCCCAGCCTTAGCGGAGCAGTCAGAGATCTATTCAGAGCTTCTTTCCTTCGACCTCAGATGGTAGGAGAACTAAGCTTCCTCCCTCCTACATCCCCCCAGGGTCATACAACCGAATACCTCTATGGTACTCAAGGACTCCAACAGTGAGCCAGTGCGAGCCCCTTCACCCCCCTCGCCATTGGTCATCGTATCCAGGAGAGAATGACCTCACTCGCTTCATCTTCAGATATTTCTCTCGGCTAGTATTGAGTTGTCCAACTCCTACCATGGACACTCTCACTTTGTATCACTACACTTATGATACTGTTATATACACTTTACTTTTGGTTTTAGCTAGACCTAGGGCTTAGCCTTGTCAGATATTTACCTAGACTGTACTTTCAGTTTTCTTCTTTTTCTTACATATTTCTTTCATTATATGGGAGCTTCTTTTGCACTCCCACATTGTACACACACTGGATGTATCCTTTAGTCCCATTGACCTACTTTTGTGGTCATTTGTTGGACATTAATAAAATTATCTTACCTTATCTTATCTTATCCAAGAATCCTATAAACACACAATTCCATAGAAGATCGAACTAGGGTGGACTAACCCTTTAACAATACGACAACTCTATTCAGTACTTCAAAGATCATATATCCTCTTGTGTTCTCGACCATCACAATGTCAAGAATAGAGTATCATGTGAAAGCATTACAAGCAAAGTGAAAACCTTTTTTATGTTTAGAGGACAAAGCATCCTTGAAGGGGGGAGGCAATGCAATGAATAGAAAATGCATAAATAAAAAATAATAAAAGTGATAATAATATTAATTAGATAATCTAAAGGGCACAACCTAAGGGACATAACCCTTCACCTTCATGACTAGTCAGTGTATATAACTATATTGACACAAGGCTCACTGTAAATCTATCTCAATAATTAATTTCAATTATATATAGTATTCATCCTATGTGGATTTCAACTATTTGTCCTTATGTTCGATATTTTGTAAATCACCTAATGTTTATTACATCTCATCTTATATTTGAGCTTCCCTCTGAGTTTCACTCTCTCAGGTGCACTTATGCTAGGTATCCATAAACCCACACACCTGTTGTATTTGAGCATGCTTGATCGTATTCAAGCTCTTTCAGATATATGGAGTTGGATCTTCTCATCCTCACTTCAGTTACGACTAATCTTATTTGAGGAAGGATATGTCTTCCCACCAAACAATGACATATATCTTAGACTAGATTTCCATGCTCTTCTAGATCCCCCTGTTGATATTACAGTAGCTGCAGGAGGTATTAACCTCTACATGTAACCTTTGACGAGTCTAGAATATTTCGGGAAGCAAGGGAAACCCTAGAAGGTTAGGAAATAACCTTAGAAGACAAGTCGGCTCAAGATAATAATTTATATTAAATTATTATCCTCCAGAAGTAGAAGTCGGTCCAATTAGGTCACTTGGAGGACTATAAATAAGAGGGTGCTAGAGCTCATTTGTCACACTCACTCTCACAATTGCATAAGGACAAGTGGTGCACATGATTGGAGGAGAGTTGCAGCTGCTGCAGTGGTGACTTGGTCTTTGGTACGCTAGCTTTGAGAGAGAGGTACGCTACCTTGGTTGGCTATTGGTTCTAGGGTTTGCTTCCAGAATTATTCTGTCCATCAAGGTTAAGGTGCTCGAGGGTGGCCTTTGTGCCTATGGTTGGGTGACAATATTGCTATATTGTCTATGGTTGAAACGAGCACACCTATTATTCTAACAGGTTATGGGCCCACACTATCTTCGGACAGTCTAACCACTGGAAGGTAGATTGGGAGGATTTGCTTAGTTGCAGTTGTAGTTCCAGTCAAAGTTTTTGTTGTAGCAATTAAACCCTAACCCTCATGTTGAGGCACCTAAAGTGAAGCGCTTGACCTAATTCCTGGATAACCTAGTGCACCCCAACCTAGCGCACCTCCTGGTACTCTCAGCAAGCTAAGGCGTCAAGTTAAAGTTTTTGGTCAAAATCAAAGGTTGACCAAGTCAAAGTCAAAAGTTGACCAAGTCGAAGCAGTCGTGACTTACTCTATGAAGTCAAAAAACAAGTTAGAAGGGCCTTCTAACTTCAGAGCATAGAAGACAAGGATTAACCTCATCCTTGCCAAGAATAAAGTGTTGGATATCGTGAAGGGAAAGATCATGGAACCACAGTTTGAAGCATGAAAAGAGAAGGAACCTCAAAATGTTGCAGTTATGGAGAAGTGCAAGGACAATGACATCAATGCTATGAGCATCATAGTGGACTCTGTAAAGGACCATTTGATACCCTACATTTCTCATCTTGACTCATCTAACAAGATGTATGATGCCCTAACTAACCTCTTCTCAGTCAGAAATATTGGACAAGTGATGAGTCTGAAGAATGAGCTCCGTGACATGAAAATGAATGATGATGACAACATAACATCATACTTTGTAAGAATTGCTCAGTTAAGAGATCAACTACAAGCTATTGAGGAAATCATTTCAGAAAAGGAACTAGTAAATATCCCAAGCATGAATACAAGAATAAAGTATCCCACATTTGAAGAACTTTGGACTTGTTGTGCACAAGAAGAATCAAGGATTAGAACAAAAGAGAAATCCCAAAAGAAAGATGATGATCAAGCCTACACAACAAAGTTCAAGAAATTCGGAAATAAGAAGAAGTTTGGCTCAAGGAAGAAACCAAATCAAGAAAAGGATATGTCAAAAATACAATGCTTTAACTATCGAAAATATGGTCACTACAGGAACGAGTGTCCTAAGTTAAAGAAAAGGAAGGAAACACACRAAGTAACAGTTGCCAAAGAAAAGGAACCCTCAAAGAAAGTCAAGCAGGATGAAGCAGACTTCTTCTACTAGTCATGGTAACAATATTCTTCTGTAACATAGTCCTTGCACATAYCATGTTTACATACATATCATGTGTATCTATTTCTTAGAAGATAAGATGATYAGTGTCAATGAAACAATACCTATGGGAGAAGAACAAGATAAGGATTTCCATTACAATGACTACTAGTAATGTATTTGAAAAGGATGAAGTACATTGACTACCTTTGGTGACAATCCCTATGGAAGCTATTAAAATTGTATATAAGTAACAACTGCTAGATGGACCGCAATCAAAACCAAACTTGAAGAGACCTGGAAGGAGTCAGACCAGAAAGAAGTCAGTAATCACGAGGAAACTAGAGTAGACTTGTGACACTTTACCAAAATCAAGAAGGATGCAGACTCTCTCAAATGGTGGGAGGTGATTGTAGAATTCCAAAAGAAGAGCATGCATCTTGCACATTTAGGCATGAAGTTGGGATTAGGAGGGAGTTAATCCTCAATGATGTGATCCATCAAAGAACCCGTGAAGACTATGAAGTATCTGTCCATAGTCTTCATTAGAAGTAGTAGCCATGATAAGCAACACGTGTTCAGTTTGACACTAGAAGAAGTCTTCTTCGAAAAGAAGCCTTGAATATCCTTGGTTTTCCATCTACATTTATGTTCCTATGACAAAAAGAAGAAGTTGGAACCTTCAGAAAGGAAGGGCATATAATCTATAGAAGATTCCATGGACTCCAACATTGAAGAGAAACATGAGGAAGAACATGAAGATTCCAAGAAAGAAAGAAAAGTCAGAACAATGAATTGAACCAGTTCTTATATTGAGAATCATAAGACTACCATCACGGTTTGAACCCACTAGAAGCAGTCAAAAATAAGGAATGGAAGGAAGTTGTCATGAAGATCAATGTATGTGAGAAATTATGAATGGAAGCATTGATAGATACAAGGCGAGTTTCAAAACTAGAGGGTTCTCCTAGAAGGAGGGAGAAGACTATGATGATAGCTTGTTCCAGTATCCAGATACACCTCTAGTTGAGCCACTATATCTCTTGAAGTATCCATGGGTTGGAGTTTACATCAGATGGATGAAAAGATTGTTCTTCTCAACAGAGTAATTGAAGAAGAAGCATATGTAGAGCAACCTCAAATTTTTAAGGTATACCAGAAAGAGACCCATGTATGCAAATAGAAGAAGACCTTGTATGGATTCAAGCAACCTGGTGCAGAGCCTCTCATGTGTTAGCGCTATAAGTTAACTCTTGACTGCTAAAGATTCAAGCCTAGCACACCTTGATTTAATTGGGTTTTAGGAAAACTTAGAGATTGGTAGGATCATCGTGAAGGCAGTGAGATGACTGCAAATCAGCATATGGCGAATTTATGAAAAATCACTTCATATCTCCCAAACCATAATAGTTGTGTAAAAACTGAGAGGTTTTTTTAGATTAGCTCGTTATTGATAAAAACCTCTTTCAGTTTTTCAAAATACCTCTTCATCTCCTTGTAATTTGTGCCCAAAGATGATGACTAAAACAAGAAATTCCAGAATTTTCAAATCTAAAAAATGAGTTGTAAAGATCTGCTTGTATCTCTCAAACCATGACACCTGTGTAAAAAATGAGAGAGGGTTTTGGAGATGAGCTCGTGCTTGAGAAAAGCCTCTTTCCATTTTTCAAAATATCTCTCCATTGCCTCGTAATCTGTGCCCAAAGTTGATGACTAAAATAGGAAATTCCAAAATTTTCAAATTTGAAAAATGAGTTGTAAAGATCTGTTTGTATCTCCCAAACAGTGACACCTGTGTAAAAACTGAGAGAGGCTTTTGTAGATGAGCTTGTGCTTGAGAAAACCTCTTTTGGTTTTCACAAATTCCTCCCTGTTTGCTCAGAGACTGAGTTTTAACTTGACTACAAAAACAGTCATTTCCAGAAAATCCCTTGTTTGGTCAGAGACTGAGTTTTAACTTGACTACAAAAACAGTGATTTCCAGAAAATCCCCTGTTTGGTCAGAGATTGAGTTTTAACTTGACTACAAAAACAGTCATTTCCAGAAAATCCCATGTTTTCAACAGTTCGTTTTCTCCTTTTTCATACAGGACTGCTCCAAAACTCTTTGTTGATGATCAAAAATGGTGTATGAAGGCTACAAAATGTTTAAATGCATCCCTTATAATCACAAAACCATCTCCAAAACCCAAAACTATGTCATTTTCTTGAAAACAGACTGTTGCGAGAACTTCCTGTAGCGCCTGTTTCAAAACTTCAATTTCAAGCTTCAAAACCTCTCATAAGACCTAATAATAGCCAAAATGATATAGGAAGGTGTTATTTTGAGTATATAGGAAAAATATGAATCTTTAAGATCAAAATTTGACCATGCAAATATCAGAGCTAACATCATGTACAGCAGAAGCATGGTGAAAACTTCCTATGAGAGAGGAAGTGTATCGAAATGGTTCTTCAGAAGTCCAGAATGATGGATTGCAAATCCATGGCAAACTCCCATGATGACAAATCTGAAGAAGTTGAGAGACACTGATCACGTAGACCCATCCATGTACCAGTAATTGATTGGCTCCTTGATGTATTCGAGGAATACTAGGCCGGACATTTTCTTTGTTGTAAACATGTTGAGCCAGTTCCAGGTGGAACCTAGCCATGAAAATTGAAAACAATTGCAAAGCATGCCTTGAAATATCTCCGTGGGACGTTTGAGTTATGTTGCATCAATTTATCGATTTAGATTGGGCAAGGAGTGTAGATAACAAAAGAAGTACTTCTTGGATATGTTTTGGTTTGATCTTTGCCACAATGTCATGGGCTAGCAAGAAACAGAAGTTTGTTGCACTCAGCACTGCAGAAGGAGAATATATTGCAGCTTGTGATGCTTGTACAGAAGCAGTGTGGCTCCGTAAGCCGGTTTCTAGATTGTTTGATCAGGTGCTAGATTCGACCGTGATATATTGTGATAACCAGAGCTATGTAAAGCTCTCAGAGAACCCGGTATTCCATGAAAGGTCGAAGCACATTGAGATCAAGCATTATTTTCTGCATGATAAAGTCCAGAAGGGAGAAGTAGTTCTCCAGTTTATCTCCATTGATGAGCAGATAACAGATATTTTGGTAAAGCCTCTATCCAAGATGAAAAGTTTGCGTACTTAAGGGACAAGTTGGGACTCATGGAGATGACTTCCTTATTGGAAAGGGAATTGATTACTCCCCAGGTTGGGAGGGAGCACTATTATGTTATTGATATATCGACAGTCATTTTCTAGTTCAGAAAATGGTCCAATTTGGGCAGTCACTTTCCAATCCGGAAAGTGGTACAAGATTCTTGATGGCCAGTCATTTTCCAGTTTGGAAAATGGTCCAGGTTGGGCAGTCACTTTCCAGTCCAGAAAGTGGTCCAAGATTTTTGATGGACAGTCATTTTCCAGTTCAGAAAATAGTCCAAAACAGACAGTCATGGTCCCACAGATTGTTGATGTACCATAAACAATGATTCCCCTTGTGGCCAGTGTGGGGGAATGGTCTAGGACAATCATTCTCCTTGGAAGTCACTCTAAGAAGTGGTCAAGCAGAATGGTCTGCCTCTCTAGGCAGTCATTCTTTCGAAGTTCACAGTTGTGAGCAGTTTCGAAGAATGGTCCAATGTTGGAAGTTGGTGAAAGACGGTCATTTTCGTAGGAAATGGTCCGGACAGTCATTCCCTAGGGCAGACTCATTCTCTCTAGGTTGCATTGTGAATCGTGTCGGGAGAATGGCCCAGTTAGGTTGAATGGTCCAAGTTCAAAAATCAGAGACAGTTATTCTTCTATGCTTGAGAAGAATAGTCCAGATAGCCCATGGATGATGTTTAACTTTCCGAGGGTAGATGATCTTCCAGATCTCACAAATGTGAGTGGAAGAGTGGCCTAGATGATTCAATTTGTAACATGACATTGTTGATATCAGATGATATGATTGTTGTGGAGACTATATGTCTCTGGACAGTAGTTGTATGCCACTGTGGTGGATGTGATCTGTTGGTAGTTACTATGTGTCACTGGTTAGTAGTCGTGTGCTACTAGGAGTGGTTGTGTACCATTGTATAGTAGTTGCATACTACTATGAATAGACACAGTTGTGTTCTATTGGATGGCATTGTTCTGATTGCCATAGCGACTATCTAGTTGGATAGTGATGATGGTGTTCGTGATTCGATCACGAGATAGCATGTGTGGCTATGATGATGCTACCGGTTGAATGGTCTGTTTGTGCTCAAGACCATTTCCCTTAATACCTCTCTAGCTAGGAGGGAGTGTTGATATTACGATAGCTGCGGGAAGTATTAACCTCTACGTGTAACCTTTGACGACTCTAGAATATTTCGGGAAGCAAGAGAAACCCTAGAAGCTTAGGAAATAACCTTAGAAGACAAGTTGGTTCAAGATAATAATTTATATTAAATTATTATCCTCCAGAAGTAGAAGTCGGCCCAGTTAGGTCACTTGGAGGACTATAAATAAGAGGGCACTAGAGCTCATTTGTCACATTCACTCTCACAATTGCATAAGGACACGTGGTGCGCATGACTGGAGGAGAGTTCTAGTTGCTGTAGTGGTGACTTGGTCTTTGGTTATGGTTGGACTTTCTGCCTAGTTATGGTTTGGACTTTTTGCTTGGTATGTTAACTTTGAGAGAGAGGTATGCTACCTTGGTTGGCTATTGGTTCTAGGGTTTTCTTCCAGAATTATTCTATCTATCAAGGTTAAGGTGCTCGAGGGTGGCCTTTGTGCCTATGGCCGGGTGACAATATTGCTATATTGTCTATGGTGAAAACCCTAGAAGAAAAAACCGTCGAGTAGTCGAAAAAAATCAGCGAAATCGCGATTTTTTCAGCGAGCCGATTTTTTCAAAACCAGAAATCGTGATTTTTTAGGTTTTGAAAAAATCGCGATTTTTTCAAAAACTCGGGAAAAACTCGCCAAAGTCGCCCAGGCCGCGGGATAAAAAGCTCGATTCGGTTTTTTTCTTATCATTGTGTTTTTTGTGTGTGTGGAGCAGCAAGGGAAGAAGTTTGTGGAGGCCATCAAGCATTTTTTAGGTGTGCAAAGGAAGGGTAGTGGATTCATCCACAAACTTTAAAGATTTTTGTGGTGGAGCAAGGTTCAAACTTCAACC
>ML825977.1:75984-92066 GCA_009831015.1 Picea engelmannii | reverse complement strand
TGTGAGTGAAAGATGATGAAAAATACAAGGGCAAAAACCCTTATTTATACAGCTACAATGACCTTTAATTACAAAATTAGATCAAAAAGGCCGACATGGCCAGTTTACATGAAATATCCAGTTTTTACATAAAATTGACAAATTAAACCCTAAATCAAGCAAGAGAGGTGACGTCATGCCCTTCTAGGGTGACGTTGGGCCTCCTAGGTGAAACGTTGGCCTCCAGGAGCAAAACGTTAGGCCTCCCAAGGCCTCTGGATCAAGCCATACGTGCCACTTGGCACACAACTACCTCCATTGTGTCCATCCAGCGTTGGGTGACGTCAAGGGTCACAGAGGTGACGTCATGGGCCTTCCAAGGCCAACATCATAGTGGGAGGGCAAGACCCCCTTGGGTCCAGGCCTGCCAGGCTGTCTCTGGTGGAACGTCCTCCTCTCTCTCTGGTGCAAGCCTCTGATATGTGTTTTCCCCTCGCTAGGGTCTCACCATCCATCTGGTGGGATTTTAGCCCTATGGAGGTCCGAACTAATCATCTCCCCATGTGTACCTGTTCGTCGGGTGTGGCCCTGCAACAACAACAAGTACACCCTCCATGGGCTCATAAGTCACAGAGATCATAGCAATGTCAATCATGTCTAATAATCAAGTTATCTAAACATGTGCATAAAACCCCCCTTTCCCAGACAAGTGCTCAAAGACGTTATGCTATTCTACAAGCCAGGTTTGGAGAGGGTTTCCGGAGGTCCTATTGGGCTAATTCTCATTGGATGTGGGATGTTTCCAAGTGAAGACCAATCCAAGTCATGTAAGTGGATGAGGTGGTATGGGGATGTTTGAGCAATGGGTGCAGTGATGACAGGGAAATGTATGGCTTACCTGTGGGTGCCTCTGAAGAGGATGAGTTGCACCTTGTCATGGGTGCAAATGTTTCCAAGCCCATTCAATGCCTTTTACCTTTTTACCTTATTGTTTTTTCTTTCAAGAGCATAGTTGGGGAACACTGCCCTGGCGTAGTGACCAGTGGTGACAGTGTTACCCACAAGCATTTCACGGAGATGAGAAGGTTGGCTCATGATGAGACCCCCTTTCTCTTGGCTATGCCACCAAGAGCCACTACCCTGGCATGGTGACCAACTGAATGGTAGTGTCATACAGCTACATGCCCATGGACCTAATAGGTTGGCTCGTGATGAGACCCCCTATCCTCCAACTAGGTCTTGAGTTTATTTATTTTATGGGTCCCTCCATTTCTTGTTGAGAATCTTTTTACTGCTTTCTCAGGGATCCATGGGCGAAGCGTCTAAAGGTTTTGTTCTTTTGGCTTTTATCTTTTGCCAGCTACTTTTACCCTCTGGGCCTTTAGCCCCTTCTTCCCACAAGGTAAGGTACAACCCTTTGCTATCTTGGCAAACCCAGTGCCCAAACCAATGTTGGGGATGGATGAGAGGGAAGATGATGGAAAGTGATAAATATGGTGGGAATGGACGATGACCTTTCATGAACCCACCCAGTGGCAACTCAATCCTAAGGGAACCAACTTGCTAGGGCATCCTGTCATTCCCCCAGGTGTGGACAAGTGGAAAGGCATAAAGTCCAAGCACACGTCATGAAGCAAAAAAAAATTAAATGCACATATTCAAATGTTTTGAGAATCAGAGTGACACATACCATGATACCCGGACTCATTACCTCATGGAGCAAGACTCACTGTTGCTGAAGGACCAAGCCGATGGGGTGGATGTTGTTGTTGCTAACAGGATGGAGATGTTGAAGAGGAAAGATGGGCCCTCCAGGGCCAGGCTCAAGTCAATATGGCTCTTGGTACTCCATGTCTAGGACCTGTGGCCCTCGAGACATAATCTCCTTAGTTATCCCTAGGCTAGGGGATAACAGGGATGACTACAAACCAAATGATGATGGTGGTTTAAGGAAGACCACAAACCAATCTAGTGGTTTAAGGATGACCACAAAATCTAGAACTTGGCTCTAGGCTCAATGGTTCCCAAAACATTTCCTAAGTTAGCTAGAAGTTGGAAGTCGGTGTCTTCTGCTAATTGGAAGTGCTCTCGAATGTCGGTTTAAATATGACCATAAACTGTGATGTAGAAGAAGTTGAAAGTCTTCTACCAAGTGGAGGTTTAAGGGAAACCACAAACTGTTGTCTAGCAGAAGTTGTAAGTCTTTTACTAAGTGTTGGTTTAAGGAAAACCACAAACCAATCACGCTCGCTTGTTGTTGCTCGATTGATAAGACTTCGAAACTGGAAGCCTGACTGCCAATCGCTGATGTTGTTCTCCCCTGTCAGAAACAAGGTGAGGAGACCAAAATTTGTCCACTACAAGATGTGTCAATACTTGAGAGTGAATTCGTCGGTATGACTGACGTATCTTCTTGACTATTGAAGACCATCGCCAAGAAGCCATCCACCCATAGTGGTTCTTTACTCTTGCAGGTTGCTTTCTGTTAGAACATCTGTTTGAAAGACGATTCTTCTTTCTGCAATGCTCGCAAGGATGAAGATCAAAGCACTAATCTTCCATGTGGCCCACTCGCTAACAATGTTGGCATATTTGAATCTACTCTTGAACTGGAGCAGGTGAATATGAACTCTCTTGAAGCAATCCAAAACTCTAAAACTGGATTGGTTTGGTGTAATCCGGATGATGAAAGGTGACATCCTTTTCATATCCGATACCAGTTCTGTGATTGTTGTGCCTGATTTCTTCCCATGGTTTGATGATTAGCTTGGAAAGAAGAAGTTGATCTGCATCTATATTCATATTTGAAGTTGGTTAATTGTGTTTCTCCTGCGATGGTTGTCTGTCTGAACAAGCATCATCATCTTCTTCATCTTTGAAAATAGGGTTCTAAACAAGGAATAGTTCAGAATGTTGTCAAAGATTCTTTCGCTCAAGTGCATCGTGAAGAAGATGAGTCTGAGTTTGCAGCACTGCTTCTTTGGCTTGCGTAACTTGCAAGCATGTCACAACAGATTGCAACGTGGTTTTGTCAATCGTGACTGTATTATCCACAGAGGAGAGGATTAGAGTGTTCAATAACTCTAGCAGTTCCTCAACTCGAGCCATAGCTCAAAACTCACAGGGTTTCTTGCAACTCCACTCAGACTTTACAATGCGAACTCAACTATGCAGACAACAAATGAAGGGTGTTGGCTTCTACCGAGCATGCACTTGTTTACAAAAAAACACAAGTAAACTTATGCAAGTATACCTGATTCTGGAGTAGAAATGTTCGTCAGAGTTGATCTCCAATGACACAAAGTTAGTTGTGTTGTTTAGGAACAGACCAGAAGGAGATGGGGATGGTGTATCAACCAAAAGTTCAATCTAATCTTCTCGCAACCAATCTAATCTTCTTGCATTATGCTTATTCAAATATTTCTTTGTCAATTTTGTGACTAGGAGAGCATAATAAAATCAGTGAGAAGATGCAATTCTCATTTTTGAGGTTTTAATCTGGAAGATGCAATTCATTACTGAAAGTGTAGATTAATCTGGAATAATCAAAAGTATGTTACTGCTACCAAATTACTCCACGTCTTACAGCTTCGAGTGAGATGCTCGGACTAATGCAATCACCTCTTTCAGCAAGCTCTTCGGTAATTGGTTTTGATAAATATCTTCCACCCAATCCCCAACAACCAATTCCCAACAACAATCTTTGAAACATTGCTCAGAATGAACAATGTGGCATGTCCTTTGATCCGTTGCTAACGATTCGTGGAAACAATACTTGTTGGGAGTTTATTTTAGAAACATGATTAGAAAAGTGCACTCAGCAAATATGCTCATGGTGAGACCCTTTCTTCAACTCCACCTTCAGTTATGCATTCTCTAATTGCTCTGTATTTTGGGCTGTTGGACTAGATACAGATTCTAAAACATTATGTAATGAAGGAACTCACAAAGCTCTTCTAGATGCAGCAACATGAGCAACTACAAATAGTGTTGAACAATCTTGAACTTTAAAATCTGCTATAACCCTTGAACTTTAAAATCTGCTATAACCCTTGAACTTTAAAATCTGCTATAACCAAGATCAAATCTTTGAAATGCTACTATCATAGTGCTCTCGTGATTTCGGACAGAGGTAAACGAATAGCACTAGAACAGTGTCTTGGAGGATGCTTCAATCGTTTGAGTAGTTCAGGTGAAAATTGGTGCAAATACAACAAACCCAACAAAGAAATCCAATAATGTTGCCCAGAGAATTGAGATGGCACCTGTTATCGGCTCGCACAAGTAGCAGGTTGGGCAAAGCCTGACCCAACCACCAAATGGTGACAACTAAGAGAACACCTACCAACTGTCACCTTAGGCAAGTATTCCCGTCACTTTAGAGATGAAAGGATCACCTCAAGAAGGGAATCCCGGGTGACCCTGGGAGGAAATGAGACAGAAAGTGGAATGATGGAAGTGTAGCCCCTATAGGTCAAGATACTAAGCACAAAAAGGCTTGAGAAAGAGTCTTGGTGGTAGCCAAAGGTTTCCAAGAGGTAAGAGTACCTGTAAAGAGTGATGTACATGCCCGAGACACAAGAGCAACCCAAGTATATGCGTATAATGTTAGGTGGACAAGCAAGTTAAGCTTGTTGTCCCTAATTGCAGCAGTAAACCATGATGTATATCAGCAACAAAATCATAATGATAGCTGCAAAACAAAGTTGCTCAAAGTTTAGTGAAAGGTACAAGAGACAAGCTAGCAAATTGACTAGTTTAGCTCAAGAAGATAGCATAAAACCTTAGCAACAATGTAAGGCTGTTGTAACAAGTTCTGCAGAAGTAATTATTAGCCTTATGGCTGTAACAAACAAGTTATTACAGCAGAGAAATCAGCTACCAAAAATCACAAGTAATCCACTCAAAAAGTGCACTAGGGTTAGGAGAAAATAGGGGCAAACTTCTAGCATTTTTTACGATTGAGTTAGGCGTTATTTGAAGATTTGATTTAGGGTTTCTGCAGCCCTAATGGTTGTAGATGAAATGTCATAACAGCAGCAAGAAATACTTAGCAAATTGAGATGCCCTAGTGCCTCAACCAAGCATATAAAGCATAGAATTGATTCCAAATTTGACAATCTCAAAAGAATGATTTTTCACATTTACCGAGGCAAGTATTTTATATCTCCAATGCAAAATTCAGATTAGTGTCTTTAATATTTGGGTGAATGTAGACTTTAAACACAAGTTGGATCAACAAGGACCCTAGGGGTGTAAATCCTCTTACTCCCTAGGGTATGCTAATCAAACTAGGGTAAAATCTAGGAGGGTATACACACTCATATTCCTCCTAGCAACCCTTGCAAAATGACTTGTAAACTTAGCAAATTAGATGAAGCTTAGTGGAGGGTGTATCCAACATACTCCTCCTAGGGTTTCAACCAACATTAACCAAGAAAGAGCAAGAAATAGCTAACAAATGTAGATTTATCCTTACCAATTCCAAAAAGAGAGAGATCAAACCCTAGTTCACCAAGCAAATTACCATCCAATAGCAAGAAAGCAAGCCTCCAAGAGGTGTGCACCACCTTAGCTCATCCATTCAGTAAGAAATGCACCAAAAAGCATTTGCAAGAGAGATAAACACCAAGAATCCTCAAGTATAGCGAAAATTTCAGCCAAGTACTTCTCACAATGGGAGAGTTATGATTCAAATGAGATTCAAATGATCTCTACTTATACAAAATGTCTTAAACATAGTTTGTCCACATAAGTTAGGGTAAACACTAAATAAGGGGACAACAACCCTTATTTTGCCCCTTTACACAAGTAATTCATCTTTAATTCAAATTTAAATCTTAAAAAGTGCACAATAGAAACCCTAAAATGGCGTCACCCCTCTAAGGGTGACATTTTGACCCTTTGAGCAAGTTGTTGGAGTAGAAGGTTGGGGTTGTTGGGGGTCATAAATCCTCCCTCTCATGTGCTATAGCCTCCACAAGTATCCTCCCACCAAATCATGCCAAGTGTCAAGTAGCAACGCCATCACCACCAAACCCTAGCCCCTCTATGACGTCAAGTCTCAAGAAAGTGACGTATTGCCTCCTTCAAGCAAAACATTTGGGTAGTAGGGGCTAGGTTACGTCCTCCATGATGCCATGTAAGCCTCCAAAGGCATGTCTCCTTCATCCCGCAGGTGGGCCCTTGGCATCCAACCTGTGGGCTTGAAGCCCCATGGAATCCCAAGCTTGGCTTGTTCCTCCAAAACTGTCCTCCAACTGGGTCATGCAAAGACAAATGGATACGCCCTCCAAGGATCTCAAGTCAAAGCATCATGATGAGTAAATACAATCAATAAAAGAGCCATTCAAGTAAGTACATCCAAACCACCTCATCAAAATAAACTAATGCTCAAAGACCCTATGCAATTTACCAAGTTTGAGTATGGGAGGGTTGACAAAACAACGTATTGGGTGAATCGTCCCTCAAGTTTAGGGGTGTTTCCCGAGGGGACCTCCTTCTAAGTCATGTGGGTGAGGTGTCATGGATGACGGGAAAAAAATTTGGGCATGGGGTTCATGACATACAAGGGGTTGTAGTGTCTCACTTATGGGTGCCTTTGTAGAGTTTGTGTTGCACCTTCGTTTTCAATGCATCCCTTTTCCAAGCCCATTCACTGCCATTAATTAATTAATAATCCAAAACCTTGGGTACTCCCTATTAGTGAATCGATTAGCTTGGGGGGCAGTACGACAAGGCCACTTGAAGCTAGAGGTACATAGAGTGCCATATGCAAGGAAAGAAAGAGACACCCCATAAGTGTACACACCTCAACAAGTGGGGACATTTATATAATGTTAATTTGCTTTTGCAGGTCTTTGATTTTTTAGGAGAAGCTTTTGATTGCTCTCAAGACCTCTTTGGGCGAGCATCTGGAAGGTTCATAATCAGGCTTTTATCTTTTGCCAGCCACAAGCCTCTGGGCCTTCATCCCCTTCTTCCCATGAAGTGAGGGACAACCCCTTCTTGGGTCAGTACACCCGAAAAACCCAAAAGGTGAGGAGATGAGGTGATGAAGTGTGGAAAGTGACAAGTATGGTCGGGAATGGTACGATGACTCGTCAAAAGGACCTCTTAGTAGCATACCTATCCCTAAGGGTGACCCACTTACTAGGGCGCAATGTCAACCACCAAGGTGAAACAGGGCAAAGAGCATAATGTCCAAGCAAATGTCACATAATCAAAATCAATAATAGATGCAACAAACTCAAAGGCCTCAAATATTGAAATGATACTCACCATAATACCTTCCCTGTACCTCATGGAGCAAGACCCAATGTCTTCCCAAAGGCCAATTGATGTGGTGGATATCGTCGTGACGAACCTGGAGTTGTGGTGGTGAGGTGGGTCTCTATTTGTGCAAGTGGACAATGTTGGTCAAGTTGTCTCTCAGTACTCCATGTCTGCAACCTAAGGGCCTCGAGACATCATCTCCTTAGTTATCCCACAAAATGGGGATAACAACACCGATCTCTGCTCCTAAAGTTTCACCATAGAAATCGCTATGGATCAGACTCAGTAAAGGAAAATTATGTGTATAACACCCTGACTGTTATATATAACCCAAGGAAACGGGCTTAATAAATGATGAGGAATGGAACTAGCCGAGAGGTCGACCCTTTTTCTACGTGCAATTCCCTTCTTCCTGTAGAAGATGAGTTTGTTTATCTTTGAACTGCTTGAATGGAGGTCAACTAAAAGCCAAGGCAGCAGGAAAAAATTCGAAGTGCATTTTCCCTGGTGTGGAGGCGATGGGCATTTCTGTAACTTTCTATGATCATTCCAATGCAAAACTCGTGGCCGCAGTTGAGTTAGGTCATCGGAGGACTAAAAGGTTGTAGCACAACGAAAATCATAAGAAATATTCTCAACGCCTATACACAGATAAATTCAAATTTCAGTTGGAAGGACCAACTTCCGTCATTAACTGGAGATCGTGCTCATCCTTAGCAAAGAAGAAACTTCATGTTGCCCTATAATGAGGCGAGGAGAAGAGACGATAGGTGGTCACGATAAAACCACTGAGCAAAATCTAATGAAACTCCTGAAATCTCGTCTACACCAAGCAAAGAGACGACGCGATGACAAAGGATGAGAAATGGCTCGGTTAATTGCACTCCAAGGCAAATAGAAACCCTAACAATTATGCGGCAGATTAACGCAAACGCAAAAACCCTAATCGAGTACGTCTGTTTCAGCGATGGTTTTCATAGTAACGGTTATGCAGGGATGAGGGTGCAGATGGCGTAAGCTCTAGAAAACAAAGGGACGGTTCTGCATATATGACACCAAAATGTGCGCTCAAGAAATCCTGACGTACGAAGAGAGATTTCACATTGGCAGACTTAAGAAGAGGCTCAGATGTGCACAGAGAATAACCGAACAACAGAGATGGCAAAGAGGCAGAGGGGCGCAGACTGCAAGCAGAAAGAGAGGAGAGACGTTTCTGAATGACTCAGATTCAGTTATGGAGAACTACCATAACAAATTCACGCCCAACGACTATAGGTGCTCTAATACCACTGTTGGACACACGCAAATAAGATAAGTGTTAGATGCATTCATTAATTGATATGATACATGTTTATATACATTGATGTGACCGTTGGATTCAACTTCCAAGGTCTCTTGGACTCCCAACAACCGTTACACGAACTTGACTCTTCATATTCAGTGAAGTTCGTAACCCTAATGGATTACATTTCGAACATCGTCAATGGTGAAGGAAGAGGACATGGTAGCTACTACACAGCAAGTAATGAAAGAATGGACCGAGGTCTTTGTTGAAGGTTCTCAACACGTTGAATCAATTGAGACATATGGCATCTCAGGAGGCACAGCAGAGGCTAGACATACGACAGGTCCTCCATCCAACACTGGTTCGAATTAGGTAAGCACATATTGCAGTGGATGCAGGCCCGTAGTGTCGAATTGAAGCACCCTACGGCGGGCCAACGTGGGTCTCCATCATCTAACCATGAGACCCTGCAAAAACCTCCAAATAACAAAAAAAGTGCAGATTAATTTGCGAGAGAGACGAAGGTCCAAGAGCAATGGTTTCGCTGAAGTTGCAAAAGTGGCTCGCGGCAAGCATACTAAAATGCAGGAAGGGAAAATTCTGGTTTGACCCCAATGAAGTCAGCGAGAATTCCATGGAAAATTCCAGGCAAACCATTCGGAAGTTTGTCAAAGATGTGTTTGTTATCAGGGAGCCAATGAAAATTCACTCTCATGCTTGTGCTCCCCATGTTTTGGAAGCAAAAAGAAAGGGTCGTCATTCTAGATATAGTAAGCACAAAGTTACTAGGTAGGCTAGGTTGCCTACAAAGATCCTATGGAAGAGGCTGATGATGGATTTCAAGCGGTTGTAGAAGGATCCACCAACAAGAATCAACAGGGCACCTCAAGACAATGAATATTATGCAATCAAAGCCGATAAGAACCCACAAACATTTGTGTTCAACTATACTTTTAGTGGATGTTGAGTGTGAGTCTGTTGAGTTCCATCATTTGTTGAGCGTGAGAATGGCATTGTCGAAGTCATCTGTTGAACATGATAATGGTTGTGCTGCAATAAATGTAGCGGTTTGGTTTTATGGAAGAGTCAAAGGTGTAGCTACCACAACCAACAAATGCTACCTGCAAAATGTATTCCAACATGGCATTAAAGTATTTTTTATGCTTTTTTAGAGTGTTGCATGATTCAAAAATTTAAGCAATGTCCAAACATCAAGAGGCGTTTTCTGAAAAAGTGGAAAGCAAAAATGATGTTTGAGTGATTCAAACATGAATAACTTATGAAATTTGGTTAGTTTTTTAAGAGGATAAGTCATGAAAGTAAGACCTCGAGATGGATAGAGACTTCTCTGTAATTTTGTAAAAGTATCATTTTTAGAGTCCAAAGATCCATGGTATAATGAAAGACTTTGAAAGGTTATTTATATCAAGTCAAAATTAAGATTGGAGTGTTACCCACCAAGTTGCACTAGGACGGACATGCAGTTGAGCTGCCAAAGTTGAACAAGTTACTTGTTCAAATTCAGAGTTCAGAAGTCCAGTCGGCCACTATGGCCCCTTTTCTTCTACTTCTTCTTCATACCACATTTCCATACCCCCCATGGGGAATTGTAATAAGATGAATTTAGCATGAAGAACTTGTAAAAGGCTTAGCCTCCTAAGACTTAATCATGAGTGCATTACTCTAGAGTGTTTTTTAACTTATTAACTATTTCTTGCTTGAAATTTTTAAGTTATAATTTTTTAGTTTTTTCACTCATTTCCTCCAAAGTTGGAGTGTGTACTGATGGTTAGGCCTTAGTCAGGTTATCTAAGTCTAGTGTCTAATGTATATTACCATGCTAATCATCCTCCTAGAGTCTCATGGAAATGCGCTAAGTCCCCCTTAGGTTTTTTTAATGTTTTCTGCAAATAAAATTTTTCCCACAAAAACGAGATATTTTAATTGTAAATAATGCCTAAGTTAAATAAGTTGTACTAGGAGGCATCGTATGCCTTGGGGGTACTCATTTTCTTACTTAGAGTACCCACTTTACCTAAGTACCCACTTTATGAGTGAAAATACTGATTTTTAATCACTTAAAATCAATTTTACTCACAAAAAGTCAATAAAAGACAAAATCAGCAAATGTTATTTTTTGGGAAACATGTCAGGGACATGTTTTAAGTCAACTCACCCTATCTTTGAGTTAAGTAATCCTTGTTGGCACTTGGAGATGAGTTATGGGTGAATTCTTTGTTAGTTAGCTTGAGTTTGAAGGATCTCTCCAAGAGAGGTGTGCCCCCCTTGTGGAGATGTGGCGCCCTCATGAGGAGGTGTGCCTACCTCTTGAGAGGTGGCGCCCTCCTCCTCTCCTCCTTAATCACATGTGTCAACATTTTGGAGTGTGGAGAGAGGTGATAGACCATAACCCACACTTGTCTCACTTTGCTCTTACATGTGGTGCGCCCTCCCTCTACATGTAGTGCACCCTCCTTCATGGGGAAACTCCACCCTCTTGCTATATATTGAAGGCCACTTTCTCCCACTTCAAAAGAGATTTGGAGACCCGAAGTTATGTTGTTGTAATGCTTTTAAGCTATGTGGAATAGAAATAAAGAAGACTTTGGAGGTCATACTTGTGGTGTTGTGCAAAAGTGTGGATGTCCATTGTTCCATTTGATGTGTTAAGGTTATGGTAAATTTTGTTTCTTGCAAGTATTTTGATTAATTTTGTTGATGATTATAGCTGCGTGAGACATCCTCCAGGACATAGACCTGAGAGAGAGCCTCTGAGTTGGGTGTGTGGTTCCTATCTGAGACAAAACGGGAACGTTGTGCTGGCCTCCTCCTTACAGAGAGTTGAGATGAACTCCAGATGATTCTCCTGTGTAACGCGGTGAGAAAAAAGATCTGTTGAGTTGGACGTGCCTATGGCTGAGCACAGGTGAACATGTGAAAGCCCATAAGTTGGGTGCATCGTTCTGAGACAGAAATGAAACGATGTATTAGCCTCCTCTGAGCAGAGAGTTGAGATGATGAACTTCAGATGACCCTCATGTGTAACGCAGTGAGAAAGAAGATTTGTTGAGTTGGACGTGTCTGTGGATGAGCACAGGTGAACGTGATCCTAGTGGTTGAGCACTAGTGAGTGTGGTTCTCCTGTGAGACGCAGTGAGATAGAGAGACATCCATGTGGATGAGCACAGATGGATGTGCCCCTACTGGCTGAGCACTAGTGGGTGTATGAGATCCCTTGCTATATTGTTCAAGAGTCAAACTTACCTGTAACCCTATTTGTTATGTAAAGGGTACAGGTCGGCCCCACCTTAATGTAAAAGATAATTAATATAAAAGAAAATTAATGTAAAAGATAATTGATATGGTAATTATTAATTATATTTTGAGTTATTGAGGCCGGCCCTATTGTGCCAATAGACACTTCATTTGATGTGACAGGTCTTATATAAATAAAGATGAATCCCCATTGAGAAAACACACTTATCATTGTGTCATCTCATAATTTCAGAAGTTGTGGTCTGAAATTATGAGAATTACAGCACCCTCTTGTGTGCTAGGTTTGATGATGGTGTGGGAGGTCTTTCTCTTGAAGAATATAGCAAGGGATTGGCTAGGTTTTCTTCCCTTGTTGAGAAGGGTTTACCAGGATACTTCTTGTGTTCTTGTGCATGGTTAATCTTCTTGTGATCTTGATTTGCTACAGTAGTTATGGTTCAAGTAAAACTAAACAAAAAATTTAAAGTAAATCCATGAGCCATAGCTCATTGAAAATTGAACAAATTTGTCCTTGAATGATAAGATATTAGTAAGCTAGCTTGCATTTCTAAATCTTATTAATTCTAGCATATGTGATTCCAGATTTCATGTTCTTCTCCTTTGACTGACATGTTTTCTAGATCTCATGTGTAGGAAGTGGATGCACCCATCTTTAACAAAGTACTTTGCAGGATTCTTCTAAGTTTGCAGGGCCTTAGGATTGAAGGACTGGAAGGCTCTAGTTTGAGTCTCTATCATCTTCAACCTACTTCTACCGGAACAATTTTCCTCTACAATACACCAAGAGAGCTCCATAGCCCAATATCTCTTTCCATCCAGCACTCTTTTCTCTATTTCTCAACAAGTTTTAAAATTTCATCTTGGTTACTTTTGAAGCATGCAAGCTTAGATCTATCTTTTAAAGTTAAAACATAAGTATATTTAATTTGTATGCACATGCATGTTAGATCAGTGCTTTTACAAGTGAAAGTTTCCATCTTTTAAAGCTAGATCTAGCACATAAAGTCTCCTTTTGCAAGTCAATTATATAGCATAATTAAAGGCTAGTAATAGGGAATTTTTCAAGAGCTTTTATCTTCATCTTTGGCAATTTAAGTGCCTTTAATTTGTTGTTCTAAAACAACAATCAAAGACCCTAAGGAGACAAGCTTTCTAGCTTGTTTTCCTTAGTTCATTTCGCTTGTTTTCCATAGTTTTTACTTAGCATTTTTTTGGGGGGTGTTGACCACCTCTCCAACACAGGTGGTCAACTCCATGTGCCATGAAGAGATGCATCATCAGATGCAAATTTGTCAAAGACTTTGGTTCTACAGGGCATGTTTGGCCCAAGCACTTCTTTTTGTATCTGGAATTTCCGCACCCCTGCGTGGGCTAATAATGTAATAGGTATGCTTGAGTCATGTCTAGGTCAGTTACCTTGGGACCGGTTCATTGGGAGAGTTCTTTTCATCGAGGGTTTTTTATCCTCAGGTTATCAATTGAGATTTTTAGCCTTATTGATCTCCCTTGAGTTTTTCTCTCACACTTGCAATAATTCCTCCAAAGTGGTGAACGGCGTTCTAGTGGATTTATCTTTTGGTAACTATTATAGGGAATCATTGTAAATTACCATGCAAGACATCTTAGAAAGTTTCACGGAATTCCGTCGAGTCTAAGTCAGTTTTTTTTATTAATTAATTTTTAATTAAATTTCCCTAAGTTTGGAGGTTTAATTATTCAATTAATTGATTATTTTTTAGCAAATATTGTAAAAACCAGGTGCTTGGACTTTTGATAGGGGTATTTGTGCTCAAAAGAAATGGAATAGCACCCCCTACATCCTTGGACCAAGTTTTAGCTCAGTCGCACAACTTTAACCATGGGTTTGTCCACCTGGAGTGTTAGTCAGTCTAAAACAACAATTTTAATTGCTAAAGTCCAAACATGGCAAAAATGTAAAATTGTAATAATGAGTTTAAAGGATGAAAAAGGTGAAATAATGGTTAGAGAGACACCCCCTAAGCATAACAAACCCTCCCAACCTTTTTCAACCTCTTCCTAACCCTTACCCCTTCTCCTCATCAAAACATTACGCCCCCCTAGAGGGATTGACGTTTTTACTTGGTGGAAGACTTTGTGACTTAGATGGGGCCCCCTCTCTTGTGCTTTACCTCCATTTAACCTCCACATCACCTCCTAAGGTAATCCCAACACTCTTCCCTCATTAAATCTTTTCCATTCCTTTACCTCATCCCAAGAGGTGCGCCCTCCAAAAGGAGTTACGCCCTCCCTCTCTAGAAAATTCCAAATAATTTTTTAAAAAATTATTTGTGACTCTTCACTTACCTAGCACGGATCCCATGCCTCTCACACACCCTTTGTTTGATCCCAACACATTTTTCACTCATCTACACCATAGATCTCTTGTGCAAGCCCTTGATGGTGCACCCTACCCTTGGGATCTCCTCTTTTGCTTGGTGTTGGACACTTGGCATTGATCCAAGAGGGGTGAGTTTGCCTCTCCAAGTATAAAAGGAACCCTCCCCTCACTCCCAACTCACCATATCTTGAACTATTGTTATGCTACTTGATTTTTCACTCTCTCTTTCTCTATTGTTCCATCATTTCCATTCTATGCTCTTAAGGTTTTGGAGTATTCTCTCTCCAAGATCTATTTTCTTGAGTAATAATAAAGGAGAAGCTTTGGAGGATAACCAGAGAAGCAATGCATGTTCTTGTTCTTCTTATGCATATGAAGTAAACTTGTATCGATTTGTTTGATGATTGTACACATTGGATCTTAGGTAAAGTGTTACTTGGGTAGATTTATCAATGCATGTTCTTGTAGATCTATATATCTTGATATGTTAGATAGGATTGAAGTGTCGTCTTGTTAACATATTCAACATATTATCTCTTGTATGCACATCATCTTTCAAGTTTTTGTAGGTTTGACTTCAAGGGTTTCATTGGGAACACCACAAGCAAGAAAGATCTCTTGAGACACATCTATACTCCATGCTTTTCTAACCCTTTACTCTTCTTCTATATTGTTGTTAATTCACATATATTTCAGCTAGCATAATCTAGTAAGATAGGTCATTTTATATCAAAAAATTCAATTTTTTCTTAAGAAAAATTTTTGCCCTAAAAAGGCAAAAGTTTTTCTTCATTTGTAGAGTTGTGTGTGACATTTCCAGCAAGCATAGCTTGCTGGTTTTTGCAGGTTCAGATCTGGTTGAGAGGGATTTTGGCTACCCAAAGGCATCCACACAACACTCAAAGACCCCCAAAGGGATTGGTAGCTATTTTTCAATCTCCTTTGTCAATTTCTAGGCTTTCTTGTACTTTTTTTTTCCTTCTTTTGCTTGCTTGTAGTGGCTCACATTTGTGGGAGGAAAGAGGGTACGGCCCCCTCCCACTTGTGAACCTTGGGTAGTTAGGGTTTTAGTTTAGATCTTGATTTTCGTCCTTCATTTTGCCTTTCTCTTGCTAGGACGTGAGGGTTTGTGAGATAAAGGGTATCTCCCAAACCCTAGGACGTGGGGTAGGGTTTGCTTGCTTGTCTTTTGGTTTGTTTGTTTCTCTTTCTCCCTTTGCTTGCTTCTTGGTTTGCTTCTTTGATTGCTGGTTTCTTTCCTCAATAATTTCTTAATAAGCAAGATAGTTAATTGCCTACCTATTTGGGAGAGGAATACCCCAAAAGGTTAGGTTATGGTTTTTATTTGTTATTTAAGATCTAAATGCTTAAGTGTTTTAATATCCTAAATCTAGATCTACTACACTAAGTAATTCTCCAGCTTAAGCCTATTGGACACCTAAATCAACTTATTGAGATCTCATGCATGCTTAGTTCTACAAATGTTTATTCTTATCTCTCATGCTTAGATCTACAACCTAAATGCTTAACTAAGTAAGTGGTGTCTTTGTTTAATGCATAGATCTTTTTTGATGCCATATATGAAGTAACTTTTCCATAAGTTGATAAGTAGGCACACTAATTTTCTTCTCTTTCACACTTGGTGCTTTTATCTTAATGCTTCAAAACTTGCATAAGTGTGATTGCACATCTCTATTGGTTGGCAAGTTGTTCTTGCCTTTTGTTATTTATTTCAAGCTACCTCTATTGTGCATTTTAGTGACAAATACATGTGTTAATGCTCTTGATCTTGTAACTTAAACAACACATTTTTAAGGCCAAAGTGAGTTTCGGCCAAGTCACTAAATCACCTTTAAAAAGTGTCATAAAATCTTTAAAACACTCCTAAACACTCCTAAAAGTCTACCT
>ML825977.1:42047-63981 GCA_009831015.1 Picea engelmannii | reverse complement strand
AGTCTACCTAACTAATATATAAACTTAATAGACTCTTTAGGGTACCTTAGACCACCATCTTCACCATCTAAAACGGGGCTTGAGGAAAACAACGGAGGGTGTAGGCAGGGGACTGTCTCACGGCGCACAGGATGTGTCCTCTCCGAGAAGTACTCTTGTTTTGGGCTAACCTGTGAAGCTAGGGTGGCAACACTTATTGAGCATCCAGCAGTTATTTGGCAATAGGAGGAGGAGGCTTTGGTGAAAGCTTAATAAAATTTGAAAACCTTAAGAAAGATTAACAACTTAACCTGGGACTTAATTCATTTAAATTACTTGTGGGTTTAATATTTAAGAGTGGTGGATCTTCATCTCTGATACTTGTGGTTAAATTTATAAATCTTCTTTTGATGTATTGATGATGATGATTTTGATGCCTTGATGATAATGATACTTTAATCCTTTGATATCCTACACACATAAAGATAAAACGTGGTTAGCTTGCTCTTTGTATCATTTGTATCTTAGCATTTTTTTTGTGAATAACTGTATCTAATATTTATTGGTTCAATCTATTCTTTTGTAATTTTGTAAACATCTTGTAATCTACTTGTAACGAACAACTCTTAAACTTAGTTGACCCCTTGCCCAATTTTTAGGCACTAGTCTTAGTTGCCCTAGGAAAAGGCTTGACTTACATACTAACCCTTGCATCCTGCATTTTCTGCTTGTGCATCTTAGGATTAGAATCCCCCCAAACCTTGCAAATGATTAAAACTAACTCCTAGAACTTAACTTTAACACATCTAGTAACTAAGGTCTACCCCCTTTGGCTTCCCTAGGAGTAAGCCTAGACGGAAGAGGTTCCGGTCAAACTGACAGCGTAGGCTGTGAACCTAGGCATTGTGCCTCCAAGGACACACTAAGTGAGTCGGACTTAGCTCACGTTTGCAAGTGTGTATAAGGACGACAACAGGGGGTTTTCTAACAATGTCAAAAGACACTTCTAAAGTGTTTTTGGGCATCTTTTAGTTTTGTTTGCTTATTGTTTTGTGCGGGTTGGAAAACAGATAGGAGGACACTTTGTCCGATCTGGGCGGATTTCGACCTTTCGGGACCCCCGAGAGCACCCCTTTTATCAATAAACTCTTTGAAAACTTGTAAAAACTTATGATCTCCCTCGATGAAGGATCACAAGTCTTCCTAAAAAGATATTGTAACCGACATCAATAAGATCAGTGGGCTACACAGTGCCCAATCTTCATCCCTCCCAGGCGATCGGTGTCATTTTTTGTGATTGTTCCATTTTGCTTCATTTTGCTCATGCTTTCAAGTTACACTTAAAGAAGCTAAAATAAACCATAAACTCGATCACAACACCGCATAACATTAGTTTAGATTTTCATTTCATAGATTAATTTAGTTTAGATTTCAATTTCTAGATTAGTTTCAATTTCTACTATTTTACTTTCAATATTTCAAAGTTGGAAATAAACCATCCCCTTAGCTCCCCTCAGTATGTTCCTGACCCCTCCTTTGCAAGCTTCAGCTCGATCTCTAGAAGTAAGTTCCATGCAGAACAGAGGTTGGTCAATGTGGATTTAGTTTAACTAGGACAATCCAATATCGGTTATTGTAAAATTGGGATTCCATCATTGATCTTGTGTGTGAAGTTAGGGGGATATCCTCCCCGTTGGACCTTTGGCATTGTTCTCTACTTCCAATTCAAGGATAACCTTTAGAGGGCCACATCTAGATTAGATTTGCTTTATTGTCATCACTTTGCACACATTTCACAATAAGTGGCTTGCACTCACAATAGTCACTTCACAATAAACCTAACAACTTAAGAACTCATTCTTAATAATAAAACTTTCAAGAGCATTACACAATATCTCCATTTCGGCAAGATTACATACATCTTGCAACATTTACTTATTGGCATTGGTCTACATTTCATATTTGCTTTAAGTCTATATCATTTGCATTGAAGTACTTCATCTTTCCTATAAGCAATTTCCTTTTATTTGTCATATATGCTGCTAGAATAGATTTACTTGTTTATATTGTTCTTGCTTTCCTGAAACTCCTAGAATAATAATTGTGTTTAGATTTAGTGTAAACCTTAGATTCTTTTATTAGGGACTACCCCCCTTGGCTTCACTAGGACTTGGCCTAGACGGAGGAGTTGAGGATCAGGTGACAACACCTTGACTCAAGACTTACCCCCAAGGGCACACCCAGTGGATTGAAGATTTCTTCCATGTTACTCAAGGTGTGTATAATGTGGCAACATGGAGCATAGTGAAGTTAAATGCATGTGGTTTAAATTCAAAGTCACATTGAGTTGAAGTCAAGGAGTCAATGCCCAGGTCAAGTTGAGTAGAGTCAAAAAGTTTTTATTCAGTCCAATGATTCTGCTATGTAATGGGATATAAAGAGTCCAATCAAATCAAGGTTATTGTAATTGAGTTGTAAGTGGTAAGAAAGTGATGTAATGAATTGAGTCAATTCAATGTCAAAATTAAAGTCAAGTGTAATGAAGTCTTGGTAAAAGACAAAGCGAAAGTCATGATGAAGTTATGTAAAATCATGGCATTGGTGCATCAATTAAGTTTGCCAATCTAGTGTCATAGGTGTCTTGTTGGATGGAGACGTCCCTCTTACAAGAAACACTTTTAAAGTATTTTGTGGAAGATTTAGATGAAGAATTTGATAGAGACGATGTAACCAAAGTAGGATGAAAGAAGATGAAGAGAGAAAAAGATGTGGACTCCATGATAGAAGACAACGATAGAGAAAAGTGCAAGTAAATGTAAGAAGAAGAAGAAAGAAGAAGATGGACTCCTGGACAGTGAAAAGTTTGAAGTAGAGAAAGCAAAGGAATGAAGCAGCAAAGAGAATGGCATAGGAAAAGGGAGATGAAGACACAAAGCAAAAGAGAAGGAAGCAAGAAAGAAGAAGAGAAACTCCTAGACAGTGAAAAGTTTGAAGTAGAGAAAGAAAAGGAATGACGCAGCAAAGAGAATGGCATAGGAAAAGGGAGATGAAGACACAAAGCAAAAGAGAAGGAAGAAAGAAAGAAGAAGATGGACTCCTGGACAGTGAAAAGTTTGAAGTAGAGAAAGCAAAGGAATGAAGCAGCAAAGAGAATGGCATAGGAAAAGGGAGATGAAGACACAAAGCAAAAGAGAAGGAAGAAATAAAGACAACAAAAATGCAAGAAAGAAGCAAGGTAAGAATAAAATGTCAATTTTTCATGCAACTAATTTCAGATCTGAAAATTACTTCCAAGTGAACCAAAAACTAAACCTTAGTTGTTATCTCTGAGAAATTTTACACTGAAATTATTGACAAAAAATTACAGCAGCGGAAACAACAAGATCTGAGATAAATCATCCATGCACTCGAGACACAAAATTTTATGTTCTATAAGTTGTCAAATTCAGAAATTTCTGAGGGCAAAATCAGCCCTCCTAGCTGTCACAAAATCACCAAAAATGATGACAAAACCAATCCTCCGAAAATCACAAAAATCAGCAAATTACCTGGAACAAATTCCAATTTGCAAATCTGTTGTAGGTCACCCGTACGACCTACTGA
Source organism: Picea engelmannii (assembly GCA_009831015.1). Taxonomy (NCBI): domain Eukaryota; kingdom Viridiplantae; phylum Streptophyta; class Pinopsida; order Pinales; family Pinaceae; genus Picea; species Picea engelmannii. Next base: position 60,399 of record ML825977.1, on the reverse strand, counting down.
CGTCAGCCTGGATGGACCTGCTGCTGCTGCCCTGAAAAATCCACACGTGTGGACCTGTTTCTCTCCTTCACACATGCGGACATGTCACACTCACACATGCGAACCTGTACCTATTGTACAGTCACACATGTGACTGTACAGCCTGACCATACAGTTTTGTGCACACATGCGAGTTGTACGGCTGCTCTTTTCCACACATGCGAACCATACTTCTCTTCCATGCATGCGGCCTTGCTCCTCTCTCCTTCTCACATGTGTAGCCTCTGAAAGAAGAAACAGAATTTCCAAGAAACCCTAGGCCAAATTTCCCCAAAATTGCAGAATTTCCCTTCCTAAAATTTCCAAGCTCCTTGCACCAGTGTTCACTCACTTATGCTAACTCCATCATGTCACAATGAGATGTCACTATCTCCTCCTCTCCTTTTATAGGAGTCTAATGTGAGTTTAGAAGCCCTTAGATTACTCTAAGGAGCCCTCCACTAAACTCAACATTAAATTAGAATATTTAATTCCTCATTGTGGATGCGAAACCCTAATTTAAGCCCACAATGCCCATTACCAAGCCCATGAAGCCCTAGCTTCATCCCAAGGACGTTTTCACCGAAACAAAAGTGTAATCTGGTGCCAATGAAGATTCCCACATGCGTAACACCATGGCTACTAGTGGGAATACCTCCCAAAGATACAAAACATCAACACTCCCTCTTAGCGAGGGAGGTATTCTCACACTCCAATGTCTCCTAAAAGCATCTTTGTCTCCCACACTGGAAGTGGCTCTACTTCCCACTCTAGATCTGCTACCACAGTTGCACTCCAATCCTCTTGATTGGTTGTTGCCTCTGTCACTGAAACAAATCCAACTGCATGGCATGGTCCCTTCTCAGAAGACATGTTGCTCCTAGAAGCCTCCCTCTTCTAAGCCTCTTGCCTGGCTTCCTCAATCCATGACACATTCTTGACAGTCTTGGAAGATTCCTCTCTCCCACCTGCACCTGAAGATAGACTTCCTTTGGATGAGTGATGCTCCCTCTGAGCCCGTTGACCACCTCTTAAATCTAACTTCCTCTGGACAAGCTTGGGAGGTTGATCCTCCCCACCGAATCCTGAGGGTTGACTCCCTTTGATCCTGCTGAACCCCCGGCGCTACATGCTCCCTGTCCTTTATTACACTGCTACTGTTGGCCATAGCTCGTATAGGCTAGCTCTTTAGCCTATATAGGTTGCCCTCTCTAACTCCAAGAATCCTTTTTGTGTTGGAGCTAGATCTCCTGGGCATGAATTGCACCTGTCTATCTCGAAGCAAGACTGCATGGCCCTTCTCCTCAATCGTTGAGACTGAGAGAACACTCCTCCTGAGTTCTGGCACCCATAGTACATTTGATACCGTCAATACATCTCCTGGCTCCATCCGAAATGACATTGTTTCCGATCCTCGTACTACATGCTTGGTACCCATACCAAGCTCCACACGCAAATCTGAGCCAGTCTCTGTGAAGTTATCAAACTACTCCCATGCACCTGTCATATGGCATGAGGCTCCGCTATCCACCAACCAAGTCTCACCACTGGAAATTGTACCCAGAAGGGAGGAGACCAATAAGAACTCCCTTTGAAGCCTATCTACAACCTCATCAACCTTTGTCGCTAATGCTTGTCGCCTTCTTCCCCCTTTCCTTCGTTGTGGACACTATGAAGCATAATGGCCATATTCATGACAAGCAAAACATTTGACCTTGCTAAGGTCCTTCTTCCTCCTCGGCTCTAGAGATGCCTCTCTCTCTGGAGAACCTCCTTTCCTACCCTTCCTAACACGAGCAACTAGGGCATGGTTCTCATCAATGCTTCCCTTATGCTTGCCTGTCTTGGACTCTAACTGAGCCTCTTCTTGGATACAATCAATCCATAATCTGTCAAAAGATGGCAACTTTTCTCGTGCATAGATCCCCTGCACAAATGGTTCCCAAGACTTGGGAAGACCACTCAATGCCACATTCACCAACTCAATGTCATCCATTGTCTCACCAATGGCTACAAGATGGTCACTAATCTGTGTGATCTGCATAAGATAGTTGGCAACTGTGTCTGAACTAGACATATCAATTGCTCTAAGTTGGTGCTTCAAGATCAGATTTTGACTTGCATTCCCGCTTTGCTACAAGCCTACCAACGCATCATACATCTCCTTGGTTGTCTTCTTCTCTGAGATGTGAGGAATCAAGGATCCTTCACAAAATCCAACAACATCTGCTTGGCCTTCACTTCCTTCTTTCTATGGGCTGCCAATTCCTGTTGATCAATGGGACTTGCAACCACACCCTCAACATACTCCTCGATATCATTCTCCTCCAAGAGAAGAAGAATCATGGTCTTCCAAGCCCGAAAATTTGTTTCCCCTTCCAACTTGTCCTCAATCTTCAAAGTGCTCACCATTGTGACCTGCCCAGAACAAAAAGAAAAATCTGCTACAACAATTTTGTTGTACCTCCAATCTGCAGCAACAAATGTGTCTCAAGAGATGACTCCCTCTCTACCTTCAAAGCCTCAGCTCTGATACCATGTCAATTTTTCATGCAACTAATTTCAGATCTGAAAATTACTTCCAAGTGAACGAAACAGTAAACCCTATTGAAATATTGTAACTGCAAAGAATATTCTAATTATAATTGAGTTATTATCTTATAGATCAATCCCCTTTTGTGGATTGATCATGTCGAGACTTATGTATGACCAAATACCCTTTTGTGGATTGGTCAAACCATGTTTATATGATGCTAATTAAGAAGTCGGCCCCTACTAATTAAAGTGGTTTTAACCAATAGTTGAAGAAGTCGGCCCTACCTAATGAAGAGACACAACCCTAGCACTCCTCAGCTAGTATAAATAAGAGAGGATGGCGCCTCATTAATGTTATCACCTCTAATGTTATTAAGATGTATCTCTCACCCCTATTTACTTCATTACAAGTTTTTGCATAAGTTGTAAATCCGCATCATGTTTTTGCCAAGAGTTAGTTTTAAGCAGACGCTACAGGAACTTCCAATTGTCTATGTTTTTCATCATTACGTTGATTACTGGAGGAAAAGCAGGACGTGGCTTGCCCTAGATAGGATAAAAATAGAGGTCAACCCGCTCCCAAACAAAGCAAACAAAGAGGAACAGTTTGGACTTGTTAGCTGAGGCAGATAAATTTGTCTTCTAGGGAGAAATTCAACACTGAGAGTTTAAATTCCTATATTTTTTACTAAAACAGATTAAAGTATTATGAATACCTTTTTGTTTTCATACACTTGAGGTTTTGACTCCTTATGGATGATTATGGGTAAGAAAAAGGTGTTAAATGGGCGCTACAAGAAGTTCTCGCAGCGCTCCACACAGTAAATTTGTTGGCGCTACAGGAACACCAGTAGCGGCATGTTTTTCAACAAACAACACAATGTTGAGTTTTTTGTGATGGTTGATGGTGAAACATGATAATGACACTATTCCACACCCTAAAATACACATAAGACACCCTAAACACTGAAAGAGGATTTTCTCAAGCACGAGCTCATATACAAAAACCTCCCTCGGTTTTTACACAGGTGTCATGGTTTGGGAGATACAAGCAGATCTTTAGAATTCATTTTTCAAATTTGAAAATACAGGAATTTTCATGTTTTAGTCATCATCCTTGGGCACGGATTATGAGGAGATGGAGAGGTATTTTGAAAAACTGAAAGAGGATTTTGTCAATAATAGACCCAATAAAGAAAACCTATCTCAAGTTTTACACAACTATTATGGTTTGGGAGATATAAAGTGATTTTCAGCCCTATTTTTCAGAAATTCGCCATATGCTGTGAAATGGGACAGTCAGCCCTTAGTTCGATTCCACACGTGCCAAAAGGAGGTGTCAAGTAAGGAAGACACATGGATGTTCAAGAAGGATATTTTTGCTAAACATCCTCAAAGATTTGATCTAAGTTGAATGTATTTAATGCTCTAAATTTCAAACCCTAGATTTTAGGTATGGCACTGATTTTCCAGATTTTTTGTAATCTTGTTGATATGACTAAGTGCAAATTCGACCCTAGGAAGTGTCATATATATCTATTTTGAGTAGATCAGATCCAAACTTTGAGGATCTAGTTGCTATCTCATAGATCTATAAAGCTCATGGAAAATCATAAGTAAAAGGGAGGGGTTCGATCCCTATTTTGGTTTGATAATTTTATATCTAAAGACTACTTTGATTCATCTTGCCTATGTAAAGACTTCAGCTGCTTATAAAGATAATGGTTAGTTTATGTGTTCTTCCTTTGTTTATCATTTTCCTTAAGTCTTCTAAAACACTCTGTTGATGTTATATGATTGTATAACAAATGCTTATGTACTGAAAAGGTTGCTTTAAGGGATTTTCAAGAATCTTTGCCACATTGGTGTTTCTCCTCCTTAAATCTTTATTTGGAATGGATTTCTAGATAAAGGTTTATTCTTCTGCTTCATAAATACATTAAGGAACAAGATTGTTTATTAGTGTAATTATCAGTTTTGTTTTTCCTTTCTCCCAATCACATCATCCAAAACTTTAAACCACTAATCATTAGTTTTATTTACCTGACTTGTTGCACCTAGGTAAATGATCTTAATAGATCAGACCAATATTTCCTTTCAAACCAAGCAAGGATCTATCCATCTCTAAAACCCTTATTGAACATTTTGAAACAAGGTGTGCTAGGCTTGACTCAATAGCACTCTTGAGTTGACTTCTAGCGCTAACATCTTTTGGCATCCTTGTCGGGGACGAAGTTGAAAATCTTCCCTGGGAGAACGACATTGATTTGATCCAGCTTTAGATGGTGAACTGAAGTCGGACATGTACAGACTGCAATACTCTTTCACCGAGCGACTCCACAATCTAAGACTCCACTGGAGGAAAAATCTTGCTAACAGAAAAATGAAAGCACGGAAGGGAAAAACCGGGTATCAGCTCATTAGCTTTCTCCATGAAATTTTGTTCTTCTTCATCAACTCATTCTTGTCTTTCCCTTTGCATGTAAAGAGGATCATCCTATGTTTTGTTTATTCAGATGATTGTAAGCCTACAAATGCATATTCTTCACTGAGTAATGAAGATTTGTCCTCTTCATGCACTATTGACCTCGATTCAATCCCATCATGTGAACCTATTGATAAAGCTGAGGTCTATATTTTAATTTCTCCTGAAGATGACTCGTATTGTAAACCTGTGGATTACGAAGTTGATATACCTTTTGAGGTCCCTGTTGAACCTTGCAATCAGTCAGCTGACCTTTGTGTTCTGCCTACTGAAACTCAATTAAGAATCAAAGAATTTTTTAAACCTCTCAAGCTGCCTCCTATCCTAAATGCTTATCCTCCCATGTTTTTTGAATACCTTCCTGTGTTCAAAGGAGATGATCATACTGCAGCTAAAAAGCACATGGAAGCTTTTGAGAATTTCATTGATAGTTTTGAAATTATGCATGAGTAGGTTATCTTGAGGTTATTTTCCAAATCCTTGGTCGGGGATGTTGCTTTCTGGTTTAGAAATTTGAAGGCTTGTTCCATTTGTTCGTTGACTTATTTTCATAATGTATTCCTGAGATATTGGGTGAAAATAAATCTGTTAATCAGTATATATCTAAGTTTTATGCCCTGAAGAAGTAAAGAAATGAGATTGTCACCCAGTTCAACTGGAGATTCCACAGTTTCTATCTTATCATGCCTGATTGCATTCGACCATCTAAAGCTGCTGCCAAGCTGTTTTATATTCCAGCTCATCACCATCATGTTTTAGTTTTATTCCTCAGAGAGGGAAAGTCTTCATCTTTAGAGAAGGTGTATACAGATGCAAAAGAGATTGAAAACAACCTCCGAGCTTGTGAAAAGCTCTCAGATCAAATCTTGGTTGAAGGTTTGCACACACATAAATTGAAGGAAGAATATGGACAGCAGGAATCTACTCTGAGCTTGCAACTGTTTCAGCATGCTGGTGCATCATTTGCAGATTTCAATTCTTTTTCAGGTGTTGAAATTGTCAAATATGATTTTTGTACTGTTGAGAATGCAGATGCACATGCTCATAAATTATATCAGCAAAATGAATTTACAAATAAGGTTGACTATTTTTCTAGTTATGAGCCAAGACCTGATTGTGATCAAAAAGGTCATTTTGCAGATGATGATTTTCCTTTTGGAAAGTTTTTAGCTGATCATAGTAGGAATCTTTTTAATCCTACTATTAAAATGTCACATGATCATTTTGTAAAAGAAGAAGTGGATGCTCCCAAACGCCTGTCCATTGATACCACAAATCAGCAGCCCTTTTTTGTTTTATGATAACTTGCAAGATCATATGTTCTTGAATTTTGGTCAAGAGCTTTCACAGCAGGAAGACAGCCAACAAGCAGATGACAGCCAACAAGTAGATGGCAGGGAGCAGATTTATGTATCACCAGAAACTATGAAAAGCAGCTTAGTCCTCATATTCAGCTAGATTTCTGTTATATCATTCATGATCCTATAGTCATATACATGGAGTCTTTTTGTTTGGAAGTTTTCAGTATTGGAGATTTCGCCAAGCCAGTAGCTTGCAGCTATAAGTATCAACTGCTCATCGATTTTTTGTTGCATTTGTTGCCTCTTTTATGGGTTTACTTGGAGAATTGTTTGCAAAAAATTATATTCACCAATTAGATACTTACCTGGTTGCACTGGAAGCATGACTTCACTTGGGCAAATTGGAGAGTTGGTTAGAGTAGGGTAGCGTAGATAATAAGCTCGCTTCCCGAGCATTTGGATTGCATCGGTATTTTTGTTTTCAAAAGTTCTTTCAGTTTACCTGAATAAGTTGCAGAGTTGGAAGTATAGTAGTGGACGGTTGCACAGGTGTGGAAGGAGGTGAATGACTCCATAGCCCAATGGATAAGGCACAGATCTGCTTGTTCTTGGCAGCTCACAGGGAGCATGTCATCCCCCGTAGAGCCAATGTTATCACCTCTAATGTTCTTAAGTTGTATCTCTCACCCCTACTTACTTCATTACAAATTTTTGCATAAGTTGTAAATCCGCATCATGTTTTTTCCAAGAGTCAGTTTTAAATTGGGCACTACAGGAACTTCCAGTTGTCTTTGTTTTTCATCATTACGTTGATTACTGAAGGAAAAGGAGGATGTGGCTTGTCCTAGCTAAGAGAAAAATAGAGGTTAACCCGCTCCCAAACAAAGCAAACAAAGAGGAACAGTTTGGACCTGTTAGCTGAGGTAGATAAATCTGTCTTCCAAGGAGAAATTCAACACTAAGAATTTAAATTCCTATATTTTTTACTAAAACAGATTAAAGTATTATGAATACCTTTTTGTTTTCATACACTTGAGGTTTTGTCTCCTTATGGATGATTATGGGTAAGAAAAAGGTGCTAAATGGGCGCTACAGGAAGTTCATGTTGATGTTTCAACATCGGGCGGAACTTCTCCTAGATTGGGTTGTAGACCAAGGGAGATAGGATACATTTATCATAAAGGTGCACTTGTGGTAAGTGGGCCCAGACGTAGCCCTTCCTTGATCATGACAAGGAATAATAAGGACTCGAGGTGCTTGAGGTGTTTTCCACGTGTCAGTTAGCATGATGCTAACATTCACTCACGGGGGTGTACCTATGGTGAACAACCTTGGTTGAGAATGTCTCCCTCGTTGAGAGGGAGTGTTGATGTTTGGACAATATCGGGAATACATTCTTCCAGATATATATATATATATAATATCATATAATATATGACATGATATTTATAATACAATGTATAAATATACTTAATAAATAAGTAGTTACTTATTATCCATGGGACACATCCTTTCATGGATGGTCATCATATGTTCTATATATATGGAACTCTCATCATTGTAATAATATATCAATCTATTATAATCATTTTGTCTTAGCATTTTCTACTGTACTCATGTCTCTGTGCATGGTTATTCTTCTTGTGATCTTGGTTATTACTGTTGCTATTGTTCATGGTTTATGCTTCAGTTCATGTAAATTTGTAAAGAAACTGAATGTAATTGAACAACATTAAATTCCAACATGGTATCAGAGCAGCGTTCTTGAAAGAAGACTATTGCACAGGCGTTGACTTCTACAGCAGCTTGGCGTACCGTTCCTGCAATTCGTTGTTTTTCTGCAAATGCAACTCAAGTTAAAGTTTCTGCACTCTTCCAACAACCATGGTGAACCGTATTTTGGTGGAAGATAGGCTTGATGGAACAACCAACTTCAGTTCTTCGAAATCTAGATTGCTCATCACTCTAGAAGAGAGTGACCTAATGAAGTACGTTGAAGAAGTTGTACTAGAATCAGCTGATGATGCAGAAAAAACTCAATAAAGGAAGAATGATGCAAAATCCAAAAAGATCATCATCTATTCTGTGAGAGACCATTTAATCCCTCACATCTCCAACTTGAAGACAACTAAGAATTTGTACGACGCCTTGAAGAAGTTGTTTGAGAGCAACAACACCAACAGAGCACTTGCCTTGAGACACCAGCTTCAGAATTTCAAGATGACGAAGTCTGATACAGTTGCCACCTTCTTCATAAAGATTTCAGAGATCAGAGGCCAGTTGGGTGCTATTGGTGAAATCATCTTTGATAGAGAACTTGTCATGATTACCCTTAATGGTCTTCCAAGCCATTGGGAGCCATTCATTCAAAGTATCAGTGGGCGATCCAAATTTCCCAAGTTTGATTGTTTATGGGCAGACTGTACTCAAGAGGATACCAGACTTGCAGCTAGAGGCATGCAATGTTCCCATCATGATGACAATCAAGCCCTTGCCACTCATGCAAGGAAAAGCAAAGGAAAAAGAAGAGGTTTCGGCAAAACATTTAAAGGAAGTCAACACCAACTTCTGAGCACAAAAAGGACATGTCAAAGGTTCAGTGCTTCAGACGTGACAAGTATGGCCACTATGTGAAAAATTGTCCTACATGGAAGAAAGGAAAGCAACATGCTTCCACTGCTAATGTTGATTCAGAACCACCTCAGAGGAAGTCAAGGAATGCAAGCATGAACAATGAAGAGTTCTTCATTTCATCCCTCTCACGTATGGTTCCTACTAGTAATGATATTTGGTTTATTGACAGTGGTGCTTCTAGACATATGACTGGATACAGAGAGCACCTTACAGATCTAGTAGAGAAAGAATCTCGTTTGCATGTTGTACTTGGTGATGATGCCAGATATACTGTGAAGGGAGTTGGATCCACTTCCTTACAATTGGATTATGGCACCCCACTCCATTTGAGTGATGTATTATTTGTACCTAGATGAGAAGGAACCTTGTATCTATTTCAGCCTTAGAGAACAAAGTCTACAAGGTTGCTTTCTCTGATGGAAAGGTTCTTGCATGGAAAAAGAACTCTAGTATGGATTTTGCTCGGGTTATTGGTGTCTGAGAGGACAGATTGTACAGATTGATTGTCCGACCAGTTCAGGCCTTAATACATGAATCTATTTGTTTGAGCGAACTATGGCATAGGAGACTTGCTCATTTACATTATAGAGCTCTTCCCGCTCTGGGGAAGATGGTGACAGGCCTTCCAAAGATCCATGTTGAACATGATGGCATTTGCAGAGGTTGTGCTCTTGGCAAGAATGCCAAGGGGTCCTTTCCGAGCAGCGACAACAAATCCAAAGGGATCTTAGACTTGGTTCATACAGATTTATGTGGACCCATGACAGTTGCTTCCTTGAGTGGATACCTATACTATGTGATCTTCATTGATGACCACTCTCGAAAGACTTGGATTTACTTCTTGAAGACCAAGGATGGAGTCCTTGCCAGATTTCGGGACTACAGAGCACAGGTCGAAAATCTGACCAGAAAGAAGATCAAAGTGTTGAGATCAGATAATGGAGGAGAATACATCTCCCAGGATTTCAGTGATTTCTGCATTGAGGCAGGGATCAAGAGGGAGTAAACTGTTCCTTACAACCCTCAACGGAATGGGGTCACAGAGAGGAAGAACAAATCTATTGTTGAGGAAGTCAAGGCGATGATTCATGATCAACATTTACTTATTTTTTTGTGGGAAGAAGCATCCATGACTGCAGTGTATGTTCAAAACAGAAGTCCTCATAAGACTTTAAGGAACATGACTCCCGAGGAGGCCTTCACCCGAGTGAAGCATGAGGTTGGACACTTTAGGATATTTGAGTGTCCAGTATACATTCATATACCCAAAGAGAAAAGGGCCAAGCTAGACCCTTCAGGTAGAAAGGGTACAGTGAGTCTTCGAAGGCATGCTGGATCTACATTCTTGGTCAGAGACAAATTGAGGTGAGCAAAGATGTTCCCTTTGAGGAGGAGGTAGCCTTCATGAGATCTAGAGGATCTCACATGGAAATTGATAGTGAAAAACAAGAAGAGATGATTCCTTCTCCCCCTCGCCCTCCAGCAGTTCAGAGGGAGATAATTGAGCCTATTGATCTTGTACCTCCAGTTGATGTTCCCAAAGATATTGTAGTAGGTCATAAGAGACCTACATGGGCTCGTCAGACTCTATAGAAGGTAGAAGGACATGCAGCTCCTCGTGGTACCTTTCGAGAGAGAAAAAGACCTCAGAGATATTCGTGCTATGTCGCAGCTATGAGCCACATCATTGATTCTGAGCCTTCATGTTATGAGGAGGCATCTAGTCAACCAGTATGGAGAGATGCCATGATGGAGGAGTATCAGTCCATCATGAAGAATGATGTGTGGGATATTGTTCCAAGACCTGAAGGGAAGTCTGTAGTGACTTCCAAATGGATCTATAAGATCAAACATACAGCTGACGGAAGCATTGAGAAGCACAAAGCAAGATTTATTGCTAGAGGATTCTCTCAGGTGGAGGGAATAGATTATGAGGAGACATTTGCTCCTATTGCTCGATACACTTCTATCCGGACGATTATTGCCCTCGCAGCATCCATGGGTTGGAGACTACATCAGATGGATGTGAAGACAACCTTTCTCAATGGAGAGATTGAGGAAGAAATATACATCGAGCAGCCAGATGGTTTTGTCATACATGAGAAGGAGTCTCATGTGTATAGGTTGAAGAAGGCCCTATATGGACTCAAGCAGGCACCTCGAGCTTGGTATGGGAGGATTGATGGACACTTGATGAGTTTAGGCTTCAGCAAAAGTGTTGTTGATCCCAACTTGTACTACAAGATTGTTAACGGTGAGGCCCTGATTCTGGTCCTCTACGTTGATGATTTATTCCTCACCGGTACAGAGAGCCTTATTACTGAATGCAAGTATGCGTTGGCCTCTAAGTTTCAGATGAAGGACCTTGGTATGATGCACTACTTCTTGGGACTAGAAGTGTGGCAGAGAACTGATGAGATCTTCCTAAGTCAAGGGAAGTACACAATTGAAATATTGAAAAAGTTTGGGATGCTAAACGGTAAACCCATGGCTACACCAATGCTGACAAATCTGAAGAAACTAAGTGTGTCTTCTTCCAATTCCGACGAGATTGATCCGACCCTGTATAGACAAGTGATTGGATTATTGATGTATCTGGTTAACACCAGACCAGATATTTGCTATGGAATGAGTGCACTTAGCCAATTTATGAGCCAACCGAGAAAGACACACTGGATTGTTGTGAAGCATGTGTTGAGATACCTGTGAGGAAAAATTGGACATGGTCTGAGAAATACTTCTAGTATTGACATGAGATTGCAGGGATACACTGACTTTGATTGGGCAGGGAGCGCAGTGGACAGGAAGAGCACCTCCGGGTGTTGCTTCACTTTGGTATCTGCCATGGTTTCCTGGTGTAGTAGGAAACAGACTTTTGTGGCCTTGAGTACTGCAGAAGAAGAGTACATTGCATTGAGTGTGGCAATCTGTGAAGCAATGTGGCTTCACAAGCTCCTTGTAGATTTATTTGGACATGTGCTAGATTCCACCGTTATTCATTGTGATAACCAAAATTGTGTGAAGCTCTCAGAGAATCCAGTGTTTCATGACAAATCGAAACACATTGAGATCAAGTACCATTACATCCGAGACATGGTGCAGAGGAAGGCAGTATTGGTGCAGTACCTTCCTACAAATGAGCGGGTTGTTGATGTTCTTACCAAACCCCTTACCAGGACAAAGTTTGAGTACTTTCGTGACAGACTTGGTGTGGCAGAGAATGCCTTCCTCACTGAAAGGGAGTGTTGATGTTTGCAGCTTCCTGAAACATTCTCCAGATCGTACTCCTCTGCGACTGAAGTGAATTGATTTGTGATGACCCTTATCCAAGAAGGGATAAGTGGGTTTGAGCTTATAGCCCAATCTCCCATGTGGAGAGCACATGAGGACATGTCAAGGGAGTTGACCCTTGACGTCACACACTATGGAAGTTGACCCTAGTGTTTCTAGAAGGTATAGCCTCTAGAAGTCCACATGGGAGTGCCATGTGTGACAAACCTTTTTCTACTATGGTGGTTGTGTACCATTGGCGGAGACTGTGTGTCTTTGGACAGTAGTTGTGTACTACTATGGAAAGATACCTCCCTAGTTAAGAGGGAGTGTTGATGTTTCAACATCGGGCGTAACTTCTTCTAGATTGGGCTGCAGACCAAGGGAGATAGGATACACTTATCATCAAAGTGCACTTGTGGTAAATGGGCCCAGACATAGTCCTTCCATTATCATGACAAGGGCTTGAGGTGTTTTCCACATGTCAGTTAGCATCATGCTAACATTCACTCACGAGGGTGTACCTATGGTGAACAACCTTGGTTGAGAATGTCTCCYTCGTTGAGAGGGAGTGTTGATGTTTGGACAATATCGGGAATACATTCTTCCAGATATATATATATATATATATATATATATATATATATATTATCATATAATATATGACATGATATTTATAATACAACGTATAAATATACTTAATAAATAAGTAGTTACTTATTATCCATGGGACACATCCTTTTATGGATGGTCATCATATGTTCTATATATATGGAACTCTCATCATTGTAATAATATATCAATCTATTATAATCATTTTGTCTTAGCATTTTCTACTGTACTCGTGTCTCTATGCATGGTTATTCTTCTTGTGATCTTGGTTATTACTGCTGCTATAGTTCATGGTTTATGCTTCAGTTCATATAAATTTGTAAAGAAACTGAATGTAATTGAATAACATTAAATTCCAACTGTTCTCGTAGCTCTCCACACAGAAAATTTGTAGACGCTACAGGAACACCTGTAGCAGCCTGTTTTTCAACAAACAACACAGTGTTGAGTTTTTTGTGATCGATGATGGTGAAACATGATAATGACACTATTCCACACCCTAAAATACACATAAGACACCATTTGTTATCTTCAAAAAAGAGTTTTTGGAGCAGTCTTGTATGAAAAAGAAGAAAACAGAAAAGAGGGGATTTTCTAGAAATGACTGTTTTTGCAGTCAATTTCAAACTCATACTCTGACCAAATAGAGAGGTGTTTTGAAAAACTGAAAGAGGTTTTTCTCAAGCACGAGCTCATATACAAAAAACTCCCTCAATTTTAACACAGGTGTCATGGTTTGGGAGATACAAGTGGATCTTTACAGCTCATTTTTCAGATTTGAAAATACAGGAATTTTCTTGTTTTAGTCATCATCTTTGGGCACAGAATACGAGGAGATGGAGAGGTATTTTGAAAAACTGAAAGAGGATTTTGTCAATAATAGACCCAATAACAAAAACCTATCTCAGTTTTTACACAATTATTATGGTTTGGGAGATATGAAGTCATTTTTCAGCCCTATTTTTCAAAAATTCTCCATATGCTGTGAAATTGGACAGTCAACCCTTAGTTCGATTCCACACGTGCCAAGAGGAGGTGTCAAGTCAGGAAGACACATGGATGTTCAAAGAGGATATTTTTGCTAAAGATCCTTAAAGATTTGTTCTGAGTTGAATGTATTTAATGCTCTAAATTTCAAACCCTAGATTTTAGGTATGGGACTGATTTTCCAGATTTTTTGTAATCTTGTTGATATGACTAAGTGCAAATTCGACCCTAGGAGGTGTCATATATATCTATTTTGAGTAGATCAGATCCAAACTTTGAGGATCTAGTTGTTATCTCATAGATCTATAAAGCTCATGGAAAATCATATGTAAATTTATAATTTTATAAATTTACATCCCTGTTTTGGTTTGATAATTTTATATCTAAAGACTATTTTGATTCATCTTGCCTATGTAAAGACTTCAATTGCTTATAAAGCTAATGGTTAGTTTATGTGTTCTTCCTTTGTTTATCATTTTCTTTATGTCTTCTGAAACACTCTGCTGGTGTTATATGATTGTATGACAAATGCTTATGTGCTGAAAAGGTTGCTTTAAGGGATTTTCAGGAATCTTTGTCACATTGGTGTTTCTCCTCCTTAAATCTTATTTGGAATGGATTTCTAGATAAAGGTTTATTCTTCTACTCCATAAATACATTAAGGAACAAGATTGTTTATTAGTGTAATTATCGGTTTTGTCTTTCCTTTCTCCCAATCACATCATCCAAAACTTTAAACAACTAATCATTAGTTTTATTTACCTGACTTGTTGCACCTAGGTAAGTGATCTTAATAGATCAGTTCATTATTTCCTTTCAAACCAAGCAAGGATCTATCCATCCCTACAACCCTTATTGAACAATTTGAAACAAGGTGTGCTAGGCTTGACTCAATAGCAGTGTTGAGTTGACTTCTAGCGCTAACAATTAGTACACTCACTCAACTCACTCATCTAATGCGCAAGTTTGAAGGAAGCTACAGTTAGAAGAAGAAGAAGAGAGAGGCGCATTACTCAGTCTTGGATATTCTCTAGTGTTTGGTCTTTTATCTTGGCATTGTATTGGCAATCTATATTAAGGAAGCTTTTGTTGGGTTTTCTCCCACATGAGGGTTTCACAGGATAAAATGTTGTGTACCTTGTGACTATGTTTCTCTCAGTGATTCTGCTTATGCTATTACTGTCTAGTAAATTGGAAAGAACTTAATAGTAGCTCTAAATTTAACATGGTATCAGAGCTAAACTGAGTAGAGCATCTTTCACTATGTAACCAAAAACGTCATTGTTGTCGTACAAGAAAATTAAGGCTTTTTGTTGGAAGGGAATTTCAGCCTAAAAACCATCTAGGGAAGTGCACCCTAGCCTAGTGAAATCTTTGGCAGCTTGAGCGCACCTTTTCAGTGGCCAGAGCCTCCGAAAAGTGAAGACCTAGTTTTGGCTAGTACTAGAAAACCAGAAAACCAGGAAACCAGAACCAGTCAAGATGTCTGGACTCTGCAAGCACCAAGCTTGTTGACAAGTTAGAAGGCGTGGAAAACTTTCGTACCTGGAAGTATAGGATTGCACTCATTCTTGAAGAGAATGACCTTGCAAAATTCATAAAGGAAAATGTACCGGAACCCGAAGAAGCTGCAGCCAAAGCAAAGTACCAGAAGGATATGGTTAGGGCCAAAAGAATCATTGCAGACTCTATTAAAGACCACTTGATCCCTCAAGTGTCTTCTAAGAATACTCCAAAAGAGATGTTTGATGCCCTAACCAGAATGTATGAATGAAGGAATATCAACCGGAAGATGAATCTAAGAACCCAACTCAAGAATACAAAGATGCATAAAGGAGAAATCGTTCATGACTATTTCTCTAGGGTTTCTCAATTCAAGGAACAGCTAGAAGCAATTGGAGACAACCTAGATGAAGATGAATTCATAATGACAGCTCTTAATGGTCTCACAAGACCTTGGGATGCCTTCATCCAAACTATCTGTGCAAAAAAGGACAAACAGCAATTTCACAGTCTTTGGGAAGAATGTGTTCAAGAAGAAGCAAGAGTAGCCAACCGAGAAGCAATATTATTAAGGGATGAAGATCAAGGCCTAGTTGATCATGCTAAAGGAGGAAAGATAAGGTCTCACTTCCAAAAGGAGATCCACCTTCATAAGGAATCTCACTCTCCAAAGAGATTCACCCACTTCCATAAAGAATCTTACCCTCCAAAGAGATTCCAGAAAAATCAGAAAGGTCAAAGAAGAGAAAACGATTTCTCCTCTTATCAATGCTATCATTGTGATAAGATGAGAAACATTGCTAAGAATTGTCATGCCAGAAGGGAAGAATACAAGAAGAGAAATAACAAAAGACATCATGCCCATGCAGTTGAAGATGATGAGCCACCTACGAAGAAGATTAAAGAAAAGATTGAAGACTATGTTTTACTCTCTGCTCTCTCAGGATCTGTGACACCTGGAGAAGATACTTGCCTCATAGATAGTGTTGCTTCTAAGCACATGACAGGTCAGAGAGACATTCTCTATAGCATTACAGAAAAGAACTTTCCCCAAAAAATTACACTCGGAGATGATTACCAGTACCTTATCAAAGGAGTGGGAGAATCCACCTACAAACTTGATTCAAGGACCCCAATGAAAATGAAGGATGTACTTTCTATCTCATCTTTAGATAAGAAAGGCTTCAGGGTTGCTTTCATAGATGGTGAAGTTCTTATGTGGCCTAAAGGAAAAACCATAGAAGATGCAATTGTTATTGGAACAGAAGAAGATGGCTTGTATAATTTAAAAGGTCACTCAGATGCGGCCTTGACTCACTCCACTGAGAGTCCATGTGAACTTTGGCATAGAAGACTAGCTCACATCAACTACAAATCCTTACCATATGTAAGCAAGGTAGTTACAGGTCTACCAGAATTCAAGGTTGATCATGAAGGTGTGTGCAAGGGATGTGCACAAGGAAAGAACATAAAGAATCCTTTCCCGAAGAGCGACAATAAAGCAGAAAGAATCTTGGAGCTTGTTGACCACCAATTTCAACTAGGCGTCAATGTCATGTACCATGAAGATATGTACCTTGTGGTACAACATATTTTAAATACTTATGGCTCAACAGGGCAAATTTTGCCCCCAGAACGTCTTTCCATGTACTCGTAATGTCTGCTCCCCTGCGTGGGATAATAATGTAATATGTTAGCATGAGACAATTTTTAGTTAGTTGCCTAGGACTTTATCATTAGGGAAGTCCTTTCATCGAGTGTTTTTTTTCCTCAGGTAATTAATCTTGCCTATTAGGTAATTTTAATTCTCATTGAGTTTTTCACTTACAAAATCCTCCAAAGTGGTGAAAGGCGTTCTAATGATCGAACCCAAGGGGTGACTAAGGTTCAGGAATGTTGTAAATGACCATGCTAGACATCTCCTAGAGTAATTAATTTGTGTTTTTGCCCACACCTTGCAAAGAGATTGGCTTTGCCATCCATACAAAATCGTGAAGGCTAGATTTAGATTTAATTTTCTGCATTTCTTTTATTTACCCACCTTGGCCAAAATCGGTAGGCTTGTCCTCCATATTGTGCCATTGTTGCGAGGTCGTACTTTAATTTTCAAGTCATTTAAATTATTTGTTTTGCTCACACCTTGAAAAGAGATTGGCCTTGCCATCCATGCAATATAGTGAAGGCTAGTCAAAATTTTAAGTTTTTGTAAAATAATCAAACTTGTGCCTCGCCTTTTCCCCATATTCCCTCCCCTTGCCACTTTGTGGATCTTGGGTAACTAAGAAAGGGCAAAGGATTGAGTGGCTAGATTAATTAGGCACCCAATTTATTATTGCTTCTACCACCAAAAATGGTGACTTGGGAGGCTAGAAGGGGTTGAAGTCTGGGACTGTTTCACAACACTACGTGTCCTCCTTGTTGAGCGCCCAAGCATTCCGGATTTGACATGTGGAGCTAGGGAAGAACCTTGTTTGTTCTTCTTATTGAACACCCAGCACTTCCTTTTGGTTGAAGGGATAAGAATTAGGGGTAGTCACATAGTGTAGGCTTGTATCTTTCACACTTAATCTCCCCCTTAATTCAAGAGAGACTTAAAACTTGCTAAAATCAACCTACACACTCTTTCACAACATTTACTTTCCAAGTTCACAAATTACTTTTCAAGCAAGTCACTTTTTCAAGCTATTTACTTTCCATCAAATTCTTTAATTATGGATATTTACTTGCTCTAAAGCATTCTTTATTTTATGTATTCTTTATTTATTTGAACATAATTGGTATAAATGTAAAGTTATTCATTGTGTAGATATTTCATAACATTGTTTCATTCTTGTATAATTCATATTTGTTGTATATCTCATTAAATCAATTTTGGGTAATCTTTAGGCATTGGTCTGATTGTTGATTTGCAAATAAAGGGTTTGCTTGTCATTAAAGGAACTGCACATTTGCATTTGTTTCTTGTCATTGGGTTGGGTTTTCTTAATTCACAACTAAATTAACTCCT